>ML794259.1:0-64586 GCA_009831015.1 Picea engelmannii
CTCCTAAGCTAGCCGTTTTGTCAAACAAGTCTTAAGGAGAGGAGAGAAAGCTTTAGGCCTAGCTTTAGCTACACCTAGGTAAGTCTTTCCTTCTTAGGGTTTAGACTTGATGGCCTTGCTATAGCAACACCATCAAACCCTAACCCTCTTGTCTTTAAGTTTGAGTCTTCCTAAACCATTAGTCTCACTTCAAGTTGACTCCATTAATCCAAGGCACTAGTCTAGGAATGATCTTGAGCTTGTTTATGCCTTAAACTCTTTCAAACTACCTTTAAATTGAAACCCTAACTAACCTAGCGTCTAACACTAGCCTTTTCTTTGCTAACCCTAATAAGATGACCTCTTGCTAATTTTGAACTTTTGTTTGGATAGAAAGGTGCGACCTAGTCATCTTATCATAGCCGTGGAGTTTTATTGCCTTTTTGCTGGTTGAATTTGTCAAAACGTCACTCTTTGGCTAGCTAACCCTAAACTGCAGACAACAAGATTTATATAGGTGACGTCACATAGTGTAGATATCTTGTTTATGCATGCAACGTTGTGACTTTCATCACCTATCTTGATAGACATTGAGTTATTGATTGCATTTGTGAGCTTATTTGCTAAAACGTTTCACTCAATTGTCAAATCTTGACCTAAATTTAAAGCTGACGTCATACCTATTTGCAGCAACAATATAGGTGACGCAGCAACTTTATGTATGTGAGCTCTTTTGAGACATTTAATGATATAATACAAGGTTTAATTGTGAACATTGAATGCTCATTGTCTCTTATGATTTGTTGATGAAGTGATATAAACCATTTGTCTCTTTTTAGCCATCATTGACTTCGTCAATAATAGCATTGATCATTTGCTCATATATGTATTGAAGGATAGTCATTGATTTTATGAAGTACTAACCCACTGCAAAGCACACTCTCTAGTTTTCTTTGTCTTGTCTCGCAAACAGGTGCATCTTCAGTGGAACATTTTCTTCTTGACTATCTCATACTTGGCTGTAATCTGTGAAGGGGAACCTATTATCTCGATCCATTATCCTTAGCCCTTCTTAAACCCAGATTACATAGGGACGTCTCCCTTGGACTAGCCCTCCTAAATAGAAAGAGACCCCCATCGAGGTGACAGTGGGTGGGGAAGCTCATGTTACGCCGGTTTCAAGCCTTGACTCAAGCTGCCTAAACCCTTCCTACAAACCGTGCGATAACAGATCCCAAAGGCAAATAAACCTTCTTCCTTCGATGACTTTCGCCCTATCTCCTTTTGCAGTTTATGTTATAAAATCATCTAAAAAATTATAGCGAATCGGATCAAAACTTTTCTCTTTGATGCAATTTCACATGAACATATGGGTTTCCTTAAAGGCAGGCATATTCAAGATGCAATAGGCACATCCCATGAGACACTACACATCATAAAAAAAAAAAAAAAAAACTGAAAGCTCTGATCCTAAAATTGGATTTAAGGAAAGTGTTCGATTGCATTGATTGGGACCTTCTTAGAATGATCCTTCACAAAGTTGGATTGGGGCTGCATATGACAAACTGGATAATGTCTTGTGTCACTTCATCCACATTTGTTGTTCTAATCAATGGGGAAGCTACAGACTTTTTCAGAAGCGTAAGGGGAGTCGGGCAAGGTTGTCCATTATCTCCACTCCTTTTCATCATGATGATGGAAGGGCTCAACCTATTACTGAAACACAGTTTTGAGGAAGAGCGATTATCAGGAATTAAAGTTGCCAGAGTGACCAAAATCCTTCATCTCCTGTTTGTGGACGATGTCCTTATTCTATCAAAAGCCTGCTTGGCCGAATGGCAAGTGATTGAAAGTCTTATCAGTTTTTTCTGCAAAGAGACGAGGCTTTTGGTGAATCTAACAAAATCCACTGTCCATTTCGAAGGACTATCAGACCTTGAGCTAATACCCTTCAAAACCTTGTTGCCTTACACATTTACTGATCTTTCTCTGGGTTTCCATTACTTGGGGTACTTCTTGAAGACTGTCACTCAGCGCGCAACAGATTGGGACTGGTTGGTTAATAGAGTCACAAAAAAGATAAATTTATGGTGCAACAGATGGCTTTCACTGGGTGGAAGATACATTTTGGTTAAAACTATTCTGGAAGAACAATCGGTATATTGGATGTCTCTGGAAGCTTTACCCTGGATGATTTTAAATATAATTAGGAAATTGATGTTTCAGTTTCTTTGGTCTGGTCATTCAGATACTCAACACCTTCACCTCTGTAGATGGGAGGTTCTTTCTAGGCCGAAAAAGCTCGGGGGTTGGGGATTCCGTAACCTCAATATCTTCAATCTAGCTCTAAATGCTTCAACACTTTGGAGGGTTTTAAATAAAAAAAGTCTCTCGCAGAAGGTGGTCAGAAGTAAATATTTACAAAATACTACTCTCTTAAAGTGGCTTAGGTAGCCTTCACACCATTACTCTTCTGTTTTGAAAATCTGGACCAGCCTCATTTGAGCGCTCCCAGTCATTGCCCACTGGCTCTGCTGGTGTCCTGGAGCCGGTTCACTTGTTGCTGTTGGTCGCGATAAGATTTTGGGCTTGGGCGAAAGATCCCTCCTCTCTGATGAGTTATTAACATCATTAAACACGAAGAACATCACCACGCTGTCACAAGCTTCTATAGCAACTGATCCAGTCAGATTTGCAACGGTTTGGAGGAACAACGATGAGCTGGGACTCATGGACACACTCACCAGAGAATGGAACAACTACACTTCGTATCTCTGTCAAGCCGACATTACTCTCGAGGAAGGCACGGTAGACCAGCTACTTTGGAACGGTGGAGACTCGTCTGGTATTCTCACAGTAAAGCTATTTTGTCAACTCATCTTTTACCTGTCAGGAGCCGGTGGAAGGCTAGCTTCTGGAAAGGGAGAATTCAGTTAAAAATTCTTCTATTTTTATGGCTGGCCACCGAGTTTAAAATTCTAACATGGGACACATTACAAAAAAAAGGGTGGGTTGGACCGGGAATGTGCCCACTTTGCATAGCAGCCACTGAAGACATCTCCCATTTATTCATAAACTGTCTATTTTCGCAGGCAGCCTGGGCAAAGGTCCTTTCCACACTAAAATTGAACGCTTCATGGAGCGGCCGGATTTTAATTGATTGTATGGAGACTTGGACAAGCAACAAAGTCGCTTCTAAAAAACTCCCTGTCTTGATGAGCTGGTTCCTGTGGCTGGAGAGGAACAAAGTCCTGTTCGAAGGGAAGTCACCAACAGTCAATTCTGTTGTCCATCAGACACTAAGTGTGCTCACTAAACTTCCAATTGTTTTAAAAACTCAAGCTATAAGGCTGTCCCCGATTTTTCGATTAAATGGATACACCCTGGCTTTCTTTAATGGGACTTCCACAGCCGGCGGTCAAATCTGTGGGGCAGGGGATCACTGAAACGAACAATGGGACCGGATATCAGATGGTTTTTTAATTGTGGTCCAGGTTTTAATACAAAAGCCGAATTAGTCGGAGCATGGGTTACATTTTCCATGACAAAATTATTGGATATTCATCATATTCATATTTTTGGGGATTCCAAAGTAGTCATTGAATAGCTGGATCAAAAATGCAATCTGTAGGCGGTCAATATAGAAGGCTGGAAACATAATACTCGGGATCTGGTAACATCATTTCAAAAAATCAAATATCAACATATCTACAAGGAATCAAACGAGGAGGCAAACAAATTATCCAAACGAGCTCTCTCGGCGCCAAAGGGAAGATTAAATTACTTCAACTGGATGGAGAAGTTGAGAGCTCTCATCAGTTCTTAAAATTTTTCTAACAGGCCTTCTCTCTCACTCTATGGACAGGATTGCAATATTTCAGTTCAGATATGACTCGTAATTTCAAAGTTTTTGTTTTTTCACCTTTATGGTTCATTAAACCATCCTTTCTATTGTTGTGTTTTCACTTGCTTATGGTTGTTGAATTAGAGAATTTTGAGAGTATTGTATAACCATTATCCCTGAAAGAAGACTTTCTTGGATCGCTGGCCAACTGTTGTAAACAAAAAATTATTCAATATAATTTCGTGTGAATTTTCTTCTGGATAAAAAAAGTAAATATTCACATGTAAAGAACTTGTTGAAAATGAATGGAATGCATCTTATAAGAAATGAGATGTATCTTATAAGAAATTGTTATATTGAGTTTGTGTCCAAATAGAAAGGAATTTTATAAGTTTATAAAAACATTGAATTTGGATTTTACAAATAAAGTTAGTTTTGGCTTAAAATTCTGTAATTTCCTTACACATGGACTTGGATTTATCCTTTTAATTAAAATTTAGAGTTGAGTTATTTAGGAATTTATCATATCAATTATATATATGTTGTTTCATGATTTCATTGTTTTTGTTTTTATTTTTATTTTTTGAAGTAATGCTCACACCATAACTTAGGGAATGTGATGTGGAGCATCCATGCATCCCAAACTATGGTGGTCTTGCATCCCAATGAAGAACCACACATCCTAAAATGTGGCAGTCTTGCAAGCCAATGAAGATCCACGTTTTCCCAAAACATGGTAGTCTTGCACGCCAATGGAGATCCATGTTTTCAGTAATATATGAATAAGAAGAGGTAGGTTACAGTGGTAGAGGGGGTGCATGAGCATAGTTGAGACTTAGAGGAGCATTGCATATACGTTTAGACGAGTTGTGCATGCCAGAGGGCATTGCAAATGGACTGAACACTGATCATGCAGCATGCGTGCCAATATTTATCTTAGTGTTGTCAAACCTGAGTTGTCCTGAGTATATAATGTTTTAGTTGTTTGATTTCACTAGAGAGATAAGAGATATTGTGTATGGTGGTAAGTAAGTTCATTGTACATTGAAGTTTCTATTTGAACTTTAGAGAGTATTTGTGTAGTGGGTTGTATGTTGTTGTTATTTATTGAGTTGCAACATACCTAGGTTGTCTGCATCATTTCTTGTTTTCGCTTGAGCAAATATGAGAAGACCAAGTATCAACTGACCTAATCCGTCTGCACCATTTTGGTATCAGAGCAACCATGAAAAATATATGTGCAGGTCTATACCTATAGCAGCCTAAGGTATCCACATCATGTGTTTGAATTGATTGTGGGCCGACCTCCCCATCGTCGTATCATTTTGGTTTACTGCTGGAGTCTTCATCGTTGAGTTAGTTCGAGAAGAACTAAATGTGCTCGGAGGAGTACTAGATTGCACAAAGGTGCATTATTGGTACATGTGGGTTATGCATTGGCTTGGGAAAGTCATATTGTGAACAACTTTGAGAGAGTGAGTTGTTGAGAAGACAAAGAGAGATTGGTTAAATTGCAGCAGATCAAATGGCAAAGGTGAAGCGGGTGAGCCAAGAAGAGAAAGAGTGGATCAAGGAAGACATACAAGTGATTAGGAAACTAATCAAACAACATGAAGAAAGAAAAAAAATAAAAGCAAAGATCAAGTCATAAAAAGAAGAATAAGGGAATTGGAGAAAGTAGAAAATCAGAGAATTGAGAATAGGGAGATTTCATAGCGGGTCTTAGTTGTGGATGTTTTTTGCTACCTAAAATAAGGTGAAGCACTTGAGGAAGAGTCTGCAAAAACTTAGAATGTGTGTTGTTCAGAGCATGCAAGAAGATGATAAGAGGATTAATCATGTAGAGACTTAAATGCATGTTTATAAATGCGAGGAGAAGAACAATGCTGCAAATTGCATACCAGAAAAGGTTGTGGAAACCTTGGTGAAGAGCACTGGAGAAGACATGAAGCTTCTAGCTAAGGACTTATCAAAGCAAAGATAAAGCTGATTTGCAAGTTGCAGAAAACAAAGACCTAGGAGAAGTGGGGAATGCGATCTATCTCTTGGATATAGAAGATGTTGACATCATTCGCGACATGGATGAACAAGGGACCATTGTGGGGAAGATTTTCATAGAAACCGAGGAGAAAGTTTGCCTATGTATGGTGATATTTGACTTCATACAAAGAAGTTTGGTTGTCGATGTGAATGAAATTTTGGAGGTGAAGATTGTAGAGGCAAATGTGTTGGAACTTCAGGTGCTTGACAGATTATCCCAAGCAGATTGGGATAGTTCAAGATTAACAGGTGGATATGAACAATCTATGGAGAGAGTGAAAAAATGGATGTGGAAGTTTGGAGTGCATGAATGGGATACTTTCGAGAGTGAGTCATGGTTCGATAGGTGGAGAAAGCTGGGGAAACTAGAGTGCAATGTCTTTGAACCTAGAAGTTCAAATTTCTTAAAACAAAGGGAGTATGATGTGGAGAATCCACGCATCCCAAAACGTGGCAGTCTTGCACGCCAATGAAGAACCACACATCCCAAAATGTGGAAATATTGCATGTCGATGATCCACGTTTTTCCAAAATGTGGCAGTCTTGCATGCCAATGAAGATCCACATTTTCAGTAATATATGAATAACAAGAGGTAGGAAGCAATGGTAGAGGGGGCACATGAGCGTATCTGAGACTTAGAGGAGCATTCCAAATATGTTTAGAGGATATATGCATGCCAGAGGGAACTGCAAATGGATTGAACACCAATCTTGTGTCCTGCATGCAAATATTTATCTTAGTGTAATTGGACTTGAGTTGTCTTGAGTATATAATATTGTAGTTGTTTGATTTCAATAGAGAGATCAAAGATTTTATGTATGGTAGTAAGTTTATTTGTTGTACATTGAAGTGTTTGTTTGAAGTTTAGAGAGTATCTATGCTCTAGGTTGTATGTTGTTGTTTATTGAGTTGCAATAGACCTGGGTTGTCTGCATCATTTCTTGTGTATGCTTGAGAATATATGAGAATATTAAGTATCAATAGACCTGAGCCGTTTGCATTAGAATGTGTATAAGATTAATTCAACACAATTGTTGCAAATGCATTAGTTTTGGTAGTGGACAATTGGGATCAAATTGACATTAGAGTAACATTTTGCACTAAGTTATTGGAGAGTATATACAATTTATTGTAAAGACTAGACTTTATGCAAATAAATATAGGGACTTACAAATTATAGAGTTGCACTAAACTAATCGAAGATAAAGTATAATATTAATACAAAGGTAACACCTACAGATCGAACATTGGATAACATTGTTCATTTCCTACATAATTTGACTTCCTTTTTTGTAGCATTCACTACCATCCAACTTAAAATCAAGTAGTTTTTGGATGAGGTCTATCACTAAATTTGGATTCCTTTTTCAAATTGGAAACTAAGATGGAGGTTTCACCCTATGACAACAATATGGATGCTTTGTAACTAGATGAGTGAGGCAATTAGATTCATTTTACACAGTATAACAATTCACAAATGAAGACAAATTTGTCTTCCCAAAGATATAGTACGTTGAGAAACTTTGCTATTGTGGGATAACTTATGTGAGTGTAGAGGGACCCTTGGCAACACATAAGCCATGACATGGAGTGATCGGAAATGGATCTAACCAAATACAAATGGTTTATAAAGCTTAGTGTTGGGTTCCTTTTGTCACAAGGGTGAGCAAAAGAGGGTCCCTTAACTATCTAGTTAGGCTATCCAGAAAGCACAACAAAGACTTAGTTGGTTAGTGGCTCAACTAACATAAAAAAACAAGAAATAAACAACAATGAAATAAATCTAAACTAAGAAATAAATAACTTGAAATGGATGCACAAAGAAAACACAAGAGATAGATACCAAACAAATTGATCTTCGAATTGATACTCCTTGGAGAAATATGGGAACTTATGAGTCCCCTCTTCCTCCTTGGGAAGGCTCTTGAGTCCCTAAGTACAAAGTCTTCTTTCTACTATCAATGGCTAACAAAAGAAAATGGTGAAGAAAAGAGTGTTGGACTACTCGAGGAGAGAGTCCTAACACTTTCTATGGATGCCCAAAGCTTTCTAAAAGGAAGATGGCTTCCCAAAGCTAAAAATGAGCAGCATAACAATACTCAAATGCTTCTATTTTTTTGCATACAATGGCCCTTTATTTATAGGAGAATGACAAGATTTTTCCCAACCAGTTTCAAATGTGAATGGGAGGCACTTGGAGGTACCTCCCATCCTTTTCAGTGATCCCAAGGAGAAATTTGGGGGAAATTTTGGGTATGGGGGAGATCCACTCCATCCCAAAAGTGGTTGAGGCCCGACCAAACTCATAAATGTGTCGTTTCTGCGTTTGCGCAGGTCTTTCGACTATCAGTCGTGCGGATCGTGCAATGTGTGTCATACACCATGTTAGCCCATGCAGATGTGTGTGCACTGCTTTTTTTGAATGTGCACGGATTTCCAAAACCACTTTTATATAGTTTTATAATTGTCTTGCCAGACTGAGTGTAATATTTCCATAAATATTGGTAGTATGTTGTGTTTGTGTTAATTGTTTCTTAATCCATTGTCTGCATTTGTGGTGAGCCATTTTCCGGTGATAACACTTAGTATTGTAAGTTTGCAATTAATGAGTTTTGAAATAATAAAACACAATGCATGCTATAAAAAAATATTTAAGAGAAAAAGGAATTAAATGAAAAAGAAAAATAAAAGAGAAGAGATTTGGGAATGGGAAACGAAAGGTCAAGTATTTTGGTCTTTATTCCTATAGCTTCTTGTAATTGCACTCACAAAGGGATTTTTGTTGGCCAAGAGGCGAGGAAGAACAAGCAATGGCCCTATAAATTTTTGAATGGCCATAGAGTCATGAGTTGCATTGTAACCTGAGATTGTCAGAATGAAGACTAAGTAACCATTCAAAGCTGGTTTTCTCGTTTGGGTTTCTAGGGTAAAATCTGTGTGTTGATTGTGAGTTTCATAGTGATTGATTAATGTGTCTATCTGATCCAAGTGGATATCAGTGGCCATCCACCTTCTCCAACTGGCTCAAAACAATTTCTGGCAATTTTGGTAATTTACTATTTTTAGCAGTTTTTAACTTTCACCATTTTGAGGGCCTAAATGAAGGTTTTTCGGGATCAAGCTTCTCAATAATAGATGAAGGCTCTAATTGAGCCCCCAAAATGAATTTCCTCAATGATACCTTTCCGACAAGTTATCGTGCGCCCCAAACGAAGATCGTATGCCGAAGTTACGCCCCCGAGAAGTTGATACACCAAACTACCCAAAACGGGGTCCACAAAACTGTTCGCTTTTCATCTTCCGGGGTTAGGGTTTTGGATTTTCTTTATGATAAAAAGACATTTGGAGCCTTATTGTAAAATGATCTTCTTGCGAATGAGAGTAGCCATCACATCTCTTCTCAGAGATAAGTTGCCACCATTCTAGCGAGTCTTTCACTCTATATTTTTACAATCTTTGTACATTTTCACTCATTAATAGAAAATTGTATATTACTGTATCTCTGTGTTTATGGTTGCATATCTGATACATTTCTATTATATTATTGGATATCCGAGATATCTCTGTACATTTCTTTATTATATCTCCGCTCTCATTTCATGCCGAAAATAATCTGGATCACTACCATTGTAGATTTCATTTGTATGAGTGCAGAGTTTAGAGTTAAACGCCATTCTCTATTCATGGTGTGAAATATGAGAGATTATACACATTTAAAGGAATTCATTGCCTATGTGGTTATTTGTCGTTCTTAGTGTGTTAATGGTGGTAATTAGGAATTACAAATTATATTTGTATTAGTTGTATTCATAAGCCATTTTTCCATTAACAATTGGTGAAACACAATAGCTCTGAGATGACCACCTTCGATTCTATGATCAATGGTTGTGGTAACTTGGTTGTTGCATTCTGTTAGCTAAGTTTCTATTTTTGTCTGTGAAGAAAAACATGAATCTTGTGATTGTTAAGGCATACACAACAATTGAATCATTCCCATGGCCATACACAATGATAAATCACTTCCTTGAGGTTGTACGCACCTCCAGCAAATTGTTTGCAGTGCTTCGTGGATATTTGAGGCTATGCACAAGCCGTACACATTGGTTTGAGGGTGCTAGCTGGTGGACAATTCATGTAACATTCACATGTGCTTATGTGTTGGGGTCCTCGACTATAGATAACAATGGAAATTTCAATTAAACATTGAATGCATCAACATCATCTCTCCTTCCTCCAATTGTTGTGCATTATTTATAGCCGAGGTTATGTACCATCAAAAAAATCGTTTCCCTTGAGATTACTTTGTCTCATTCTCTCAATTATTGGTGTAGCATTCATAAACATATATCCATGTTGCTAGGCTATAATTACATGGTCATTGAATTGTCAAATTAAGAAATGGATTGCATATGTTGTCACAGAAACATGTTGGACAAATACCATTGCTCATGCAATGTCTCCCCTCTTGTTGATTTGTCTTATCCTCTCATTGATTTCTGAAAAAAAAACACATACATTTACACACATACACACATATTCTTGTATTAATTGTTGGAAATCTTATTCAATGGAAAAAAGAGCCTCTTCTCCTTGTAAATTGAAGATTGTTATTACATTGATTGTTGGGGTAATGGGAAAGTTCAACAAGGCATTCCTATCTTTTGTTATCAACACTTGAGCAATCCATTTGTTTGATGTTGGAGTTTTAAAGAAGTGTTGGGATAAAACTTTTGAGTATGAGTAGTTTTGGAGCCCAAAGAATCCAATTTAGAGCAAGCTTATGGTCTGATATATTTTGCCTTTTTCTTTTCCATTAAATAATTATTGAGGAAAGAATTGAAGCAATTGGAAGAATGCTAGTTGTGATTGGTTGTCATTCAATGGAGTTTTATTTTTTATTTTTTCCAGGTAACAAATCCTAGGGAAAACCCCCATGTACTTCCCCTCATTTTGAGGATGGTACCCACCATAAACCCAGATCAACAATAGGGCATGAAGTCATTTCAACATTTTTTACTCATAATTAGCTCAACATGTCATTATCAGAAATAGAACCTGGGTGGGGAGGATAACACTCCATCCCCCAACCATGCGAGCTAGACCCAACCGACTTTCCATTCAATGGATTATCAAACTTAGTTGTTCATTCCTTCAAATAATGAGAATTTGAGTCTTGGAATGTTTGGCACATCACAATCTCGTTAAATTGTCTTCAAACCAATGCAGGAGGAACTAAGTCCCCTAGACATTAGTTCGAGTAATGCTATACAAACATAAGTCATTGGAGTTTGAATAAGAAATGGTATTGAAACAAATTATGTAAGCACATGTAATCAAATGGATTGAATCGTAGACAGAGTTTTGCACAGACATATTCATAGGTTCATTGTTTGTTTTAGGTTTCATTGAAGATAGAGAAGCCTTATACGCAACATTGAACAAAGATTGTAACAAATAATATTCATTTCTACGGAGGATTTGTGTTGGTGAAGCGAGTGGGATATAAGTCCCTCATTTACAGATCATGGAGCAAAGTCAAAATTGGTTTCAAGTACAAATTCTATAACATTCACTGTTGGAAGGAACAATGACAATATTGACAATACCTACAACAATAGTCAAATCGAATGGTAGATTTCTACATCCAAGAATTTGATCACTATACAATTTGGCTCAAACAAATGGATGAAGAAACAAATCTAGTGAACAAGTTTGTTAGTGGATTGCTTACACCAATTCATAAGGAGCGTAATATGTTCGACGTATACACTCTTTGAAGATGCCCGTTGGGCGCCAATTTTAACTGTTATTACCATTTCAATCCAACCCATTCACCTCCACTATTTGACCAAAAACTCTGAAGGATCAGATCCTGTTGATGCAAGAGCATCTCTCCACGTCAGCCAGCCAGCCACGTTGGCGAATTCAAATCGCGTGCTAAAAAGAGGCGCAGCCTCATTTGAAATCTGAATTCAATGTAATTAAATGTTTAAGCTGTTGAGCTGGGAAGCCGTGCCTTTATGCAGGCTGTAGGTAGATCGACCTTTAATTTTTGTAAGGATGAGATCTAGGTCCAGATGCTGGACTAGATAGCCCATTCAATGTAATTGAATAGGGTAGGTAGATTGGAGGGAAGAGCTCGAAGAGCCCCCTCAGGTAAAAGAGATTTCGTATCTCATTTTGAGTAGGGTAGAAAGTAGAGATAGAGAGTTGTGAGATAGGATCTGCGAGTGGAGAGTAGAGAGAAGAGCCGAGACCTTGTTACAGGCCGTGCTCAGGAACACCTTGTAAATACAGGCATTTGCCATATTAATAGAAACAGAAGCAGTTTTTCCTGCATGTATTTTTGTGTTATGTGAATGTCTGTGAGTGTTCAATGATGCCACAAATGTATGCTGTAGATGTAGTTGTGCATTTGCAGGAGTGTGTCTGATTTCAGGTGAAGGTCTTTGAGGCTTCATACCAGGAGGGTGTGACAGAACACTGGGGGTTCTGATAGCCGTGCACAGAGATGCATTTCTGAATATTGCAGGTTCAAACAAAGACGTGTTGCGACACAGGAGCTGGAATCAACAACTCAAGGAAGACCTCAAGGTTGCTGAATACCTTGGAGGCAAGGCTGTGTATGAGAGACATAGTTGCAGACAGAATTCTGATGTGGATTCTATGAAGCTATGCCAAGTGGGAATTGAGCGCATGCACAGTGGTGCAAGGAGAAGAACTCTGCTGTGAGTTCAGAAAGGAGAACCAGAATCACTAAGGATTCTGTGAAGCTCTGCCAGGTGGGCATTGAGCAAGTGCAAGGAGTGCACAGAAGAAGGACTCTGCTGTGAGTTAGGAGAAGAACCAGAATCACTGAGGATTCTGAGAGCTCTGCCAAGTGGGAATTGAGCAGGTGCATAGGTGCACATAAGGAGACAAAACTGCTGGAAGTTCTGGAAGAAGACACTCTGCCAGGAGGGCGTAGAGACAGTGTACATATAGGCACAGGGAGAAGAGAACTCTTTGAGTTCTGTATTTTGAAGGAAGAATCCACTGAGGGATCTTCACAAGGTTGCTGAATACCCAGAAACACTTAGCAAGAAGTTGTTTGAGGCAAAAGGATAGCCAGGAGGGCATCCAAATATATTCTCCATTTGTGGGAGAGAAGGAAGAAAGACAAAATCCCTTAGGGGTTTGAGTGTTGAGGAGCTCAGAAGAGATAGCACGTTGTGTGCAAGGACTCTGCAAGGAGTGCAGAGGTTGAAGAACTCTTTGGAGGAGTTCAGAGTTCCCAGAATCTCAGGGGGAACAACGTTTTCATACGCAGGCAAGAACTCAGGCAAAGGAGCTCGCAGAGAAGAAAGGGAGCAAAGGTTGAGGCTTTTGGCTTTTGAATTCTCCCAAGGCTGGGAAAAAAGCACAGCAGCTCAGGAGGGAGAAACATCGGCCGTTGGAATAGCCGAAAAGATCTGGACCGTTGGAAGGTTTTCACGTCTAGGAAGGAAGCTCAGAAGGAGCGCACAGGCAGAACGAATCTTGAACGTCAGATCCTGATCCAGAGACCCGACAGCCATCAGATTTGGCGAAGGAGCGGGGAGGTTACGACTGGGGTTCCAAGGTGTGAGCCCAGGAGATTGTGGACCGTTGGATGTTCACATAAACATTCGCGAGCCGTCGGATCGACCAGAAGGTGCATGGTGTTTAAACCATTGGGAATAGCCGAAGGGAAAATCTCGACGAGAGGTGTAGCCATCGGGATATCGGCACTCGGGATATCGGAATTCTCGAGGTCGAGAAAGTCGAGACACTTCAAGTCTCGAAATAGCGAAATTGGATCAGGGTCGTCCATTTGTTGGGGACACGTGGCGAAGATCCAGACTATCGGGGAAAGTCCTGATAGAAGATCGAGCCGGAGGATCAGAGTTTGGGATATCGAAGATCCTGTGGACAAAAGGTCGGGGAAATCCATAGTGAAAACCCCGATACATTCAGAACCATCCATTCGTCGGGACAGGTGGCGGTAATCCGGAGCCCGTCGACATTTCGCATGTCGGAAGATCGGGATTTTGGAGGACGAGAGGAAATTGAAATTTGGAGTCGCGAAATCGCAAGAGGCGATCAAAACCGTCCATCTTGAGGGGACGCGTGGCAGAAATCGTAGTCATCGGGCAAAGTCTCAACAGGAAGTCGTCTATCGGCATTTTGGTCATCGGGATATCGGGAATCCTGGTGACAAGAGGTTTGGGCAAATCGGAATCGCGAAGTCCGAAACCCCGAAAAGGAGGAAAGTGCCATTGTGGGAGCTAGTTGTCAGCATAGCGGAGAATCGGGATTCGAGGGATCGACAATCCAGTGGGCAAATGTTTTTCGACATTTGAAACCCTGAAGCCCCGACAGGTGGTATGACTGCGGTCATATAGAGGGAGGTCGTATGGACCCAAAGGTCTATCCCAGGGGACTAGCGGAAGCTGACGTCATATCGGGATATCGAGGATTTCGAGGATAAAATGTTTATGCATTTCGACATTGTGATGTTCGAAACCCCGATAGGAGACAAGGCTGCGGTCTTGTGAGATAACGGTCATGTGGGCCAGGAGTCTAGCCTGGAGGGATAACGGAAGTTGGAGCACATCGGGATTTTGAAGCCAAAAACCCCGAAAGAAGGATAAGGCTGCGGTCTTATGAATTAGCGGTCACATGGACCAGAGCATAGCCAGGAGGGGCTAAGTCCAAAAGGGCGCGTATCGGTGAAATTGCTCATCGGAGATCGGGGATCCAAGAGGACAGGAACTCTTGACGTCGGGGATCACGAAACCCCGAAACCCAAAATTAAGATCAGGGAAAGATCACGGTTAAGTGCAGAGGGCTGTGTGGATGAAATAAGGACCTGTGGATCGGGTTTTCACAGAGATTCCATTGGGAGTCCAAGGAGCCGCTTCGGCTCAGAAGGGGAATTTGAACGATCCTGTGAGCAGGAGATCATGACGAGGGTGTGGTCGCGTGATCTTACTGCATCACTTGTCACTGAGAGGGGCGGGTTAATCAGTGACACAATAATTTTATCAATTTTCTTTTATTTATGCAAACAAAATTTTGACACAATATTTTATCGTGGACCCTAATTGGGAAAAACCAAAAACGCTTTTCTATTAACTGCAAAATTTGTTTTACATGTTACATAGAAGGAATATATTATTCCTTTTCGATCAACACCAAATGATCAAGATGCACCCACATCCTTGTTCACCAACACCATCTGGTAGGAGGCTACAACCCCCTGTTTAGTCAGCTACAACTGACAATGAAGTACCAACTCCCTCTGCGGGCACCTACCTGCCCTTGCACCACCCAACCACCCTTATTTTCTAAATCTGGAAAAATTTTTGTATCAAGTCTTTACTGCATCTCTCTCTGTTTCTCTGATTTAATATATTCTCTGATTCAGACTGCAGAGACACACTTTCTTCTCAACACTCTTCCTCATTTATATATTCTTCAAAACGGTCTGAGAGTGACACACTGTGTCCCTTGGTTTTGAACCATAGCACCTCTTTTTTTAATTTAACCATAATCACTGATTATTATTTTTACTGTGAAGGATTTTCGTAAATTGATCACATATGGATCAATTTCATCCTTTAAACTCGATCTTGAATCTTTGTTATTTTCATAGAAACCAAATTTTGCGGAGGCTCTTCCTTCAAACCATTACATGTGACTGAGCGTTACAGAACAACAACCTTACCAATTACAACGACGTATTATATTTTCATTTAAATCTCTTATATCATATGACCAACAACGGTGACCAGATGCTAGGCCAGACGAGCGCTTTAGCACTTATGTGAATCAACGGTCACGTTTTTAACCTCCTGAAATGGACGACTTTCGTAACTTTGGCACTTCTCCCTTCATAAATTTTGGACTTGAAACCTTTCAAAACTTCTGAATCAGATTTCCCGAACAGATCGAACGGTTTACTTTTATTTCGCGGAAACTGATCAATCGTCAGATTTGATTCTTACAAGGCTTAATCCGACGACTGGGTATTATTAAAACATTGAGATTGATGGCCACAGATTACTTCGTGACTTTGTCTATTATACCTATGCTATCCTTCCACTGTAGTGGATCGACAGATGAGAATGCTCTCGAAGTGTTTCTTTAGATCGGACGTACCATGTCTACTTCGGGATTTCGTCCTTCAGGACTTTGGAGCTTTTTTCATTTGCTAGTGGTGAAACTCCGAAAGTAAAACTCTCGGAGTGATGTAACTTGCTCACGTCACTTGATGACGTGTCACGAGCCAAGTATCTGCCACGTGTCACTCAGATTCGTGATTTTCACGTACCTGAAATACTGATTTCAACTTGACACTTGTCATTCTTTGACTGTGCCACGTGTCCTTGCTGACGTGGACTGCTGACGTGATCTGTCACAATTTCTTGCTGACGTGGTCTGTCGATGTAGATCTCGCGATGTGAAACATATTCATCTCCTTGATCTAACAGTGAGAGTAGTATCCGAAGGGTATCTCAGATCGACGACTGAGAGTGACTTCAGAACTTCGAGCTTCAGGAATTTCAAATCTCAAACTAAAAATTCTTGAGGTGAGATTTTTCAGGAGCATAACCTCCTCACATATTTAGACCCGAAGTGAATGATGTTTGTTTGATAAATATCTTAGATCAACGACTCGATTTGTATGTGATGCTGCTTTGCCTTGGTTTAAATCCAGCAACCCTCCAACTTTTCTTATCCTATCCTTCCACCTTAGAATGATATGACGGCTGACGAAAATTCGCATACTTAAGATCTCAGTTCTTTTACCTCGCTTATCCTATCCTTCCACTTAATTTGATCCGACGGCTGACGGGTATTCGGATAATCGAGAACTTATCCTTTCTTCTTATACTATCCTTCCACTTACTTTTAATCCAACAACTGATGGGATTTCGGATAAACGAGATCTCAGATCTTTCTACTTATCCTGTCCTTCCACTCAAAAGTGATCCAACGACCAATGGGTATTCGGGTATTCGAATTCTCAAACCTTTTTCCCCGCTTATTCTATCCTTCCACTTAAAGTTTTCCAACGGTTGATATGGACTCTTTGAAGAAGATTAACGGTCGACGATGATTGTGGAACTACAAATTGCGAGTGATTTAACTTGACACCCAAACTCCACAATTTGAATTTGTGCGTTGTTGGCGAGTCAACCACAATCGTCGATATTTGAAGCTGTAAGATCTGACGGTCTTGAATAATTGCAGGATTGGAAATAGCACGATGTTTAATACTTATTACGATCTCCGCAATCTATCCCTGCCGTTGATCTGGCGATTGCGCATCTGATGGTCATGACTTAATCTAATCGTTTGTTGGATCAATCACAGTCGTAGATGTTTGAGTTTTTGAGATCTGATGATCTAGACCGATTGCAGGATTGTAACTAGCGAGTATTTTAATTCTTCTTTCTCTCTCCGCAATTCATCCCTGCTGTTGATCTCACGATTGCGCATCAATGGTCTTGATTTGATCATCGCGCCATACCTACTAAGTTTCAACACGCCATTTCTTCATTCGTTAACTCTTCTGAGCTTTAATCTCTACATATCGTCCAACTGTTTGACATCATTCATTATATACTGTTGACTAATCCCCCAACGATTCTTCTGATATTCATTGCGCCATCTCTTCTGAGCTTTGATCTTCATTCGCTAACCCTCCTGAGATTTTATCTCAACTTATCATCACATCAATGATATCGAATGTTGACATCAATGGAAATACATTAATGACACTATGTCCAACAATCTCCCCCTTTGTCATTGATGGCAACTCAGAAACTTCATACACAATCTCCCCCTGTGATGTTTCTTCTATCCTTTGAAGTTACTCTCCCCCTTTGACATCAATGGCAAAGGATTTCTTCTCCTATGATCCGTCTATCAAAATATTTCTAATTAGAGTCTTGACCATTGGTAACTCTTCCTATAATCACACTTTTCTTGTCATAACTGAATGACTCCTTCTGACGTTGATTGTTGTCTCCCCCTGAATAGGTGCCAACTGATGCATTATTTTCTTGAGAGATTTAGGTTGGAAGGGGGGTTACTCCCAATTTTTTCCTGAGATATTCAAATACATCTCTGCTTAAGGGTTTTGTGAAAATATCTGCCACCTGTTCTTGTGTTGGAACATATTCCAATTTAATGTTCTTATTTTCAGCCTGATCTCTTAGATAGTGGTATTTTATTGGAACGTGTTTTGATTTTGAGTGCTGAACAGGGTTCTTGGAGAAACTTATCACGCTTGTATTATCACAGTGGATAGTAGTAGGTTCTTCAAATATTATTTTGATGTCTTGTAAAGTTTGTTTCATCCATTCCATTTGTGTGCAACATTCTGTTGCTGCAATATACTCTGCTTCAGTGCTAGACAATGAAATTGAGGACTGTTTCTTGCTTATCCAAGCTATCAGTGATTCTCCCAAAAAGAATTTTCCTCCACTTGTACTTTTTCTGTCATCTACACTTCCTGCCCAATCAACATATGAATAGGATTTTAAAGTGAATGAATCCTTGCTAGGGTACCACAAACCAAGATCTATGGTTCCTTTCAAATACCTAAAGTTTCTTTTTACAGCTTGAACATGGCTCTCCTTTGGTGCTGCTTGGAATCCAGCCACCATCCCAACAACTTGCTTGACATCAGGTTTGGAAGCTGTTACATAGAGCAAACTTCCAATCATTGATCTGTAGTGTTTTGGATCTACAACTTTGGACTCACCATCCTTGCATAGTTTGCATTCTACTATCATAGGTGTACTAACAGGTTTGCAATCCTCTAACTGGAATCTCTTAAGAATATCTTTAACATACTTAGAATGATGGATAAAGACTCCTCTTTTGGACTGTATTATTTGTAATCCAAGAAAGAAATTTAGTTCTCCAAGCAAAGACATTTCAAATTCTTGCTGCATCATTCTAACAAAGTTCTTACTCATTTTTTCATCAGCACTACCAAATATAATATCATCAACATATACTTCCACAATAATCATGTTATTACCATCAATTTTACAGTAAAGATTGTTGTCTGCTGGTCCCCTTTTGAGGCCTTGTTTTTGTATGTAGGAATCTATCCTTGCATACCATGCTGTGGGTGCTTGTTTTAGCCCATAGAGTGCTATCTTTAATTTAAATACAGAGTCTCCTTTGTTAGTTACTTTGAATCCTTCTAGTTGCTAAATATAGGCTTCCTCTTCTAAGTTTCCGTTGAGAAATGCTGACTTGACATTCATTTGGTACACTTTAAATTTTCTGTAGCTGGAAAAAGCTAGGAACATCCTAATTGCCTCCAATATGGCCACAGGTGCAAAGGTTTCTTCATAGTCTACTCCTTCAACCTGAGCATACCCTTTACAAACCAATTTGACATTGTTCCTGATTACTTGCCCATTCTCACTCATTTTGTTTTTATACACCCATTTAGTTCCAATGACCATTTTGTTTTTTGGTCTTGGAACTAGTTCCCAAGTTTGATTTTTTTCAATTTGGCCTAATTCTTCATTCATAGATTTGACCCAATTATCGTCTTGACATGCATCTTTGATTGAGCTGGGCTCAATATGTGACAACAATGCTATTTCTGTTTGATACAGTAGTTGTCTTCTTGTGTGCACTCCATCATTCATATCTCCAATAATCAGTTCTTTAGGATGATTCTTTTGAGTCATTATTGAGGGTGTCTTTGTGATCCAGGTGGATATCGATGGCTACCCACCTTTTCCAACTGGCTCAAAACAGTTTTCTGGCAATTTTGGTAATTTACTATTTTTAGTAGTTTTCACTTCCAGAGCCGTTTTGAGGCCCTAAACGATGTTTTTTGGGAAAACAGGTTTGCAATATGAAATTTTCTTCAATATTACCCCTAAAATGAATCTATTCGACAATACCTTTCCAAAAGGCTATCATATGCCTAAAACGAAGATCGTATGCAAAAGTTACGACCCCAGGAAGTTGATGTACTAACTTACCCAAACGGGGCCCATATGACTTTTGGCGCTTCATCTCCTACGATTAGGTTTTTGGATGTATAGGATTTTTGGCATTCTTGTTTATTGTAAAAATCCCTTCAGAGCCTCATTTCAATCATCTTCTTGCGAATGAGCGCAACCGTCACATCTCTTCTCAGAGATAAGCCACCACCATTCCAGTAAGTTTTTTTCTGTTGCATTTTACAATTTCAGCTTATTTCCTTATTGAATAGAAAACCAATTTTACTGTATCTTTATTATTTTGTGTTAAGAACCTATTAATAATCTGTAATCATTTTGTTCTGCTCATAAAATCTGGATTAGTGGTATCAGAGCGGTCTTCTCCTTGTCGTCTTAATGCATGTCCCCAACGAGGTCGGAGTACAAAGAGTTGGGTCTCGAGCTTGTTTCTCTTGAGGACAAAAAATATCACATGCCCAAGCGACCTCTCATGGCAGGAGAAAAGAAAGATGATGGGATAGGAGATCCTTTCAAACTTTTGATTGAGGAAGCCCTCACACAACAAAGGAACGAGATGATGGATAGTTTCGCGCAAATCCTTCAGCGACTACCAACAGGCGATGCATCTTCTTTGAGCGAAGGCGCCGCCCCCTTCAAGGTACAAATAAACTTCAATATTCCTATATTTGAAGGTCAGATAGACGCAGATGTTGTAGACAAGTGGTTGCATCTATTAGAAGGGTATTTTTCTGTCCATAACTTTTCAAATAGAAAAAAGATTACTTTTGCGCTCCTCAAAGTCATTTCCCATGTCAATGATTGGTGGGAAGCCTTTTGTGAGAAAAAGGAAATAGAGGAACCCTCATTATTTACAATCATGACCACCTGGGAATCCTTCAGGGATGCTATTAAGGAACAATACTACCCTATCATAAGTTATGATGACTTGTATACCAAATGGACCACAGTGCAGTAAGAAAGAGACCAAGCAGTGCCATATTTCACAAATATCTTCCATACCTTGCGCACCAAGCTGGGTATCAAATATTCCGAGTGATGTTTGGTGCTCAAGTATCACGACGCTCTGCATAGATACATCCATACCAAAGTGGAATTTCTGGACATCTCATCCTTGGGCGTGACCTACCGATATGCCGTCAAAATCGAGTAGAAGCTCAAACAAAAGACGTGACAATTTGGGCCTGGGAACCTCTCACAAAAAAATCCAGGAAAGGGTAGCCCCAACCCACAGAACAAAGAACAATATCAGGACAAATAGTCCAAGCTGCAAGAAAATAAGGACATCGAAAATACAAAGAAAGATACCGGGAAGTGGTGCGACTTCCATAAGAGCCCTTGGCATAACACTGCTGACTGCCGCTCAAATCAGTCACTGGTGGCCGAAGTGAAAGCCTATGAATCAGATGCGGGTTCTGACTCTGAGCCAAAACCAGAAAGGGGAAGACGAATCATTTATGTGGAACCCAGTGCCACCATTGCTACCACCAAGCTCCAACCTGGTGAACTAGATGAGCCAGAAGAAGGATAACGCCTCTTACATTCACAAATGTGGGTAAAAGGCACCTCACTGCACTTCATCGTTGATAGCGGTAGCCATAAGAACCTCATCTCAGTAGAGGTCGTCAAGCGGATGGCCCTGCTGACAACGCCGCACCCACAACCCTACACCATTGGATGGCTTCGCTAAGGAAGGGATCTTTGTGTCAACCAACAGTGCCGACTGTCGTATGACATCAATCCCTTCAAAGACGAGGTATTGTGTGATGTTGCTCCTCTTGAAGTTTGTGATGTTATTTTGGGCCAACCTTATCTATGGAAACATCATGCTGTATATGAGTCTAGGCATCATAGTGTTATTATTACTTTGAAGAGGTAATTGTATAGGATACCCAAGGCAGTACCACCTAGTGCTATTTCCTTGATCTCTGCTAAGAAATGCAGGAAGGTCATCTCTCAGACGGGGAAGTTTTTATTCTTCGTGATTTGCTCTCAGAATAAGAGAAAGATCACAGCCACATCCAGGGTCTCTACGACCGACCTCTCCACACAACAGAAGCAAGTAGATAAGGTCGTGGAAGAATACTCGGATATCTTCTTCTCACCTACTGGGGTACCTCTACACTGCCAGGTCAAGCACCCCATCGATCTGACCCTCGATGCACCGCTGCCCAATGGTCTAGTCTATCACTTCTCTCTGTTAGAGAATGATGAGATCAAGCGACAGATCCAAGAACTTCTCCAGAAGGGGCACATCCGTCCCATCTCATCACCTTGCGGGAGCCCAATCGTGCTGCTACAGAAGAAATATGGAACCTGACAACTCTGCATTGATTACCAGGCTTTGAATAAAATCACAGTCAGAAATCGGTACCTGATTCCCCGAATCGATGGCCTCCTTGATCAACTCACGGGGGCCAAATACTTCAGTAAGATTGATCTGAAGTCTGGCTACCACCAGGTCCTGATAGAACAAATAGATGTATGGAAGACCGCCTTCAAGTCAAAGGAAGACCTTTTTGAATGGTTGGTCATGCTCTTTGGTATCCTACGACCATTCACCAATATGTTTTTAGTGGTGTATCTGGATGACATTCTCATTTACAGCAAGACTTGGGCCAAACACTTGCAGCATATTCAATAGGTTCTGCACACCCTATGATAGCACAAGCTATACGCCAACTTGGAAAAATGCTCCTTCAACATGGACAGGGTCCATTACCTGGGCTACATCATTAATCAACATGGCAAAGATGTGGATCCAACGAAGATCCAAGTCATCCGTGACTGGCCAACCCAAACCAAACTCACTGAGATTTGGAGCATATTTGGCCTTGCCAATTTCTATTGCAGGTTCATGTTGGGATTCTCCCATATTGCATGGGCCCTCAGCCAAATAACTAGGGGTTGTGGTAAGGTGAAATTTGTGTGGGGCTGGTCCCAACAACAAGCGTTCGATGATTTGAAGCAACGCTTGTGCTCAGCCTCAGTACTTTCACTACTAGACCTGCAACAACCCTTTGAGATCGAGACAGATGCTTCAGACTATGCTGTGGGCATCGTTCTCACTCAGCACGACCACCCTGTGGCTTATCATAGTGAGACACTATCAGATGTTATCCGTAAGTACCCTACTTATGACAAATAAATGTACTCCATTGTGCAAGCCCACCGCCAGTGGAGACATTGCATTCTTTGGAAGGAGACAATCATCCACACTGATCATAAGCCACTGCAGTTCATGCAGACAGAAGGAAAATTGCAGAATGACCGCCATCAAAAGTGGTCCACATACTTGCAACAATTCCACCTCAACATTAGGTATAAAACATGAAGCATCAATCGCGCCGTTGATTGCCTCAGTAGACCACCAATCACGAAACTCACCACGGTGCTATAATCTTGTGGCCATGAGACCTCTAGATGGCCCCAACTTTATGAGACATACCCAGACTTTGCCACCACCTACCAAATGTTGGGGGCAAACATAGTTATCGATAATTTCCATCTTCAGGATGGGTTGTTGTGTTGTCTGGGCCATATCTGTGTTCCATCAAGCGAGTGAGCGAAGATGATTTGGGAAGCCCACTACAGTCGGGTGGTAGGACACTTCAGTGTCAAAAAGACAGTGGCAATGCTACACAAACATTTCTACTGGCTGAAACTTTGACAGGAGGTCAACAAGTATATTAGGTCCTGCACTGCCTACCATATTGCCAAACCGACCACTAAGAAACAGGGCCTATGCACCCCTCTTCCTACTCCTGATAGGCCATGGGGAAAAACGTCAATGGACTACATGTCGGGCCTCCCATCCACCAAGTGGGGAAATGATTGTGTTTTTGTGGTTATTGATCGCTTTTCTAAGATGGCGATTTTGGTTGCTTGCAAGAATAACATCACAACATAGGCCACTACCAAGCTCTTCTGTAAATGAGTCTCGGTACATTTTGGAATTCCACAAACTATTGTCTTAGATTGGGATAGTCTATTTCTCAACACATTCTAGTCGAGCCTTTAGTCACTACTGGACACCAAGCTCACCAAATCCATAGACTTCCACCCCCAGACAGATGGATAAACAAAGGTCATAAATCGAATGATTGTGCATATCCTTCGCATGTATAATTCAAAGAACCCTCGCACATGGGATGATATCATTCCCTATGTCCATCATAGCTACAACTGATCCCTGCATAGCTCAACCGACCACAGCCCCTTTCAGGTGGGGTTGGGATTCCAACCATTGGGTCCCATAGATGTTGCACTTCCCCTTGCAGTCACCTCAACCAACTCATCTCCTACTCGAACTGAAGCTGAAAAAGCCACTCGGTTCATTGAGCAGATCCAACACATCCACCAACAGGTTCATGATATCCCACAGAAGTCCAATGACAAGTACAAACAATGCCATGATCAACATTAGGTGCCACATAAGTTTCAGGTGGACGATAAAGATTGGTTGCACTTGCAAAAAGAACGCCTTACATGACCTCATCAGAAGCTTCACCCACTCCATTATGGGCCGTACATCATCACCAAGGTCATGGGGGATAATTCTTTTGAGCCCAACATTCCTCCTTTCCTTGGCCTGCACCCAGTGTTCAATGTGGATCTCCTTCGCCCTTATTTCCCACCATCATTGAACACCTCAGAAGTAGCAGAATAGATGACACCAACAGAGCTCAACCATGACTTCATACAACAAGCATCCAATGATCAGATTGTGGACACACAGATCAATGACACTCGACCACAAAGGATCCAACTTTATCGAGTTGTCAAAGTAGGGAAGCTCCTGCACCGAGGCAAGTGGCTCACCCGGGGCCAAATTCAACAGAAATTTCCTCATCTAATGGGGGACCTCAATGCAATAGAGACCATTGCTTCCTAAGGAGGGAGGATTGATCCAGGTGGATATTGGTGGCCACACACCTTTTCCAACTGGCTCAAAACAGTTTTATGGCAATTTTGGTAATTTACTATTTTTAGTAGTTTTCACTTCCAGAGCCGTTTTGAGTCCCTAAACAATGTTTTTTGAAAAAATGGGTTTGAAATATATAAATTCCTTCAATGTTTCCCCTAAAATGAATATCTGCGACGATACGTTTCCAATGGGCTATCATACGCCTAAAATAAAGATCGTATGCAAAAGTTACGACCCCGGGAAGTTGATGTACTAACTTACCCAAACGGGGCCCACATGACTTTTGGCACTTCATCTCCTAGGTTTTTGGATGTCTAGGGTTTTTGGCATTCTTGTTTATTGTAAAAATACCTTCAGAGCCTCATTGTAATCATCTTCTTGCGAATGAGTGCAACCGTCACATATCTTCTCAGAGATAAGCCGCCACCATTCGAACAAGCTTGTTTTTGCTGCATTTTACAGTTTCAGGTTATTTCCTTATCGAATAGAATATTGGTTTTACTGTATCTCTGTTATTTTGTGTTAAGCACATGTTAATAATCTGTAGTCATTTCGTTCTTCTCATAAAATCCGGATCACTTTGTGTCTCTTCTTGGGAATTCCTCTCTTATCTCTTCTTGAATATCTTCTTCGTCTTCACTCGTATGCATATCATTTCTTTATTCTCTTCTACTTCTTCTACTTTTGTGCCAATTGTCTCATCATCATATTCATCTTCACTTTCAAGTATAGTCTCTTTATTTTTTATCCTTAATGTTTTTAGGTCATCCACCTTGACATCTTCACTCTCAACAATCTTATGTGATCTAAGATTGTAGCATCTATATGTTTTCTTGTTAGAAGCATATCCAAGAAAAATACCTTCATCAGATCTGGCATCAAATTTTCCAATATTCTCATCAAGTCTTTTGACATAGCATTTACTTCCAAATACCTTGAAGTATTTTACCGATGGAGCTCTTCCAAACCATAGTTCATAAGGAGTCTTATCACTATTAACCCCGAGCCGACCTCTGTTCAATATGTATACTGTTGTGCTTACAACTTCCCTCCAAAATCCATCAGACAATTTTTCTTCATTGAGCATAGTCCTTGCAGCCTCCTGAACTGTTCTATTCTTTCTCTCAGCAATCCCGTTTTTTTGATGTGTTGTGGTAGCAGAAAATTGTCTTTTTATTCCATGGGTTTTGTTATCCCCACTTTTAGGGATAACTAGGAGATTATGTCTCGAGGCCCGCAGGTCCTAGACATGGAGTACCGAGAGCCATATCGACTTAGGCATGGCCCTGAAGGGCCCATCGTTTCTCCCTTTCAGCGCCTCTACTTTTCCAGCAACAACAACATCCATCACCATCGGCTTGGTCTTGTGTCAGAGATGGTTCTTGCTCCATGAGGTAATGAGTCCGGATATCATGGTATGTGTCACTCTGATCCTCAAAACCTTTGAATATGTGCATTTAATTCCTTTTATTTCTAGCGAATTCTTGGATATTATAATTGTCCACTTGACCATGTCTGGGGGGAATGATAGGTTGCCCAAGCAAGCCTGTGCCCGTAGGTTTTTGTTTTCCACTGTGGGATTTCTGAAAAGCCATCATCCAATCCCTTCATATTACCACTTTTCATCCTGCTTCCCGCTCATATACCCCATTTCATTTGTCCAGGCATTGGGTTGGCCAATCATTTGAGGGTTGCACCTTACCTTGTGGGAAGAAGGGGATAAAGGCCCAGAAGGTAAAATCAAGCTAAAAAAAGATAAAAGCCTAAAAATAAAACCTCGATATGGTTCGCCCAGGGATCCCTGAGAAAGCGATAAAAGGATTCTTAGCAAGAAACAAGGGGGACCCATACAAATAATAAAACAAGAACTAGTCAGAGGATAGGGGGTCTCATCACGAGCCAAACTATTAGGTCCATGGGTACCTAGCAATATGACACTACTAGCAGCTGGTTACCACGCCAGGGTAGTGAATCTTGGTTGCATGGCCAAGAGAAAGGGGGTCTCATCACGAGCCAACCTTCTCATTTCTATGAAAGTACTTTTGGGTAACGCTGTCACCACTGGTCACCACTGGTCACCACGCCAATGCAGTGTCCCCTGATTAGATTCTTGAAGAAAAAGCAATAAAAATAAAGAATAAAAGGAATGAATGGGCTTGGAAACAATTGCATCCAGGACAAGTGCAACTCGCCTTCTACAAAGACACCCACAGGTAAAGCTTTGCATTCCCTTTCTTTCACTGTGCCCATTGTTAGGGCATCCCTTATCCACATCACCCACTTACATGGCTTAGATTTATTCTTTTCCAGGAACTTTCCTTTTCCAGTGGACACTATCCCAATAGGACGCTCTTTCACTTTCCCCAGACTTGTATTGCATGCTTGTATAATATCTTTGAGATTTTAACTATTGTAATAGGGGTTTTATGCACATGTTTAATAATATTGATGATGAGATGTGATTAACATTGCTATGATCCCTGTGACTTATGAGCCCATGGAGGGCGTAGCTATTGATGTGCAGGATCATGCCCGACAGACAGGTACCATGTTGGATAGGTACACATGGGGATATGATTAGTTCGGACCTCCATGGGGCTAAGGAGCCCACCAGATGGATGCTGAGACCCCAACAGGGGGCACAGATAGGACAAAGGGGTTTGCACCAAAGAGAAGAAGGACATCTTGCAGAGGCACCCTGATAGAGCTTGACCTAGGGGGATTGTGCCCTTTTCAGTGGAACGTTGGCTTCGAAAGGCCTTTGATGTCACCCAAGAGGTTCATGATGTCATCCTTTATTCATGAGAATTTTGGCAGATGGACATGGTAGTTTGGCACATGTGGCAGCTTGGAGAAGCCCAAGGAGGGCTAACGTTTTTCTTCAGGAGGCTGCATTTTCCCTCAAAGGGGCTAACGTCAACCTAGAAAGGGGATGACGTCCTTCTATTTCTTGATTAGGGTTTTAATTTAAACATTTAATGTAAAACAATGTGATTTTAGTATTTTGGCCTTGTCGGCCTTTTTGACCTAAAAAGTAAAATTAGGTCATTGTAATGTATAAATTGGGGGTTTTTACCTTCATTTTTTCATCATCTTTCACTCACTCATTAGTGAGGTTTGAATTTTGCGCCATTCTAAGGGTTCTTGGCTGAAATTGAGAGGCACACTTGTTGAAGGAAGACATTTTTGGACTTCTATTGGCATTTTGGCATTTCTCTTGGTGGAAGGAATTACAACTAGGGTTTGCTATATGATTTCTTGGTTAAATGTAAGTGAATTTCTGCAAAAATTCTTAATTGAATGGTTGTAGTATTGTTTTTCTTGCATTTATGGTTATAATTTTCTGAATAAAAACCTAGGTGACAAACACACATTGGAGGTCCTTGTCTCATGTCCCTACCAAGGTTTTAAGCCATTACATTTGCTAAAGTGAGATAGAGCCTTGCCTTAGCAACACTCTATTCTTTCTTTCTAGCCTTTTGAATTGTTGAAGAGGTTAGAGCCTTGCCATAGAAACACTCCATCCATCTTCTTCCATGCTAGCCGTTTTTATTATTTGTTGAGATGAGAAGGAGAAAATGCATCAAGCCCTAGTTCCCCTACACCTTGGTGAGCTGATTTTCCCTAGGGTTTGCCTAGTAAAGCCTTGCCATAAAAAAACATTGCTTGCAAACCCTCTTGTCTTAGTTTTATGCAATCTTTTAAGCTAGCCGTTGCCATTAAGCTAAGGAAGGAGGAGAGATCACTGAGGCCTAGTCCCCTTACTCCAAAGTGAGCCTCTCCCCTAGGGTTTCATCCTTGAGGCCTTGCCATAGAAACACCTCAAGGTTTAACTCTCTTTTCCTTAGTCTTACCATTATCACCTGATCCTTCAGCTTTTGCGTCCTCCTTTTGACTCCACATACCCTAGGAACACACTGATATAAGGCCACATGTGTTGAGTGACTTGATCTCACAAACTTTCAATACCTTTGAACAAACCCTAATGATACTAACCCTAGCCTAGACTAACTTTACTAACCCTACTACTGCCATCATCTTTCTTGTGCTATAAACACCTTTGTGCAGCTATCATTTTACTTTTAAAGCAATTGAATGGTTGGTTAAGGCATTATCTATGAAGTGTTAATTTGTTACATTGAATTCCAAGTTTCTTTAGTATTTATTGAGAAGTGATATTGTGACCGTTGCTATTGTACAAACATTGACTTCATCAATATTTATTTCTCAATTGCTTATTATCAGAAAAGTCATTGATTATATGAAGTACTAACTAACAAGCAAACTTGCACATGTAGTTTTGTTGTTGTTTTGTCTCGGGTAGGTGATCTTATTGGTTATTACTTCTGGTTATCTTTATTGGCTATAAACCGATACTTTCTGATCAGGTGGTGACTTGTGAGGGGGATTATTATCACTTATCCTTTCTAAGCCTTCTTTGTATTCTCAAAGCCCTAGGTCACCGGGGACGTCTCCCCTGGGCCTTACCTCCCTAAATAGAAAGAACCTTCCCATCGAGGTGACAGTGGGTGGGATTGGTTCAGTTACGCCAGTTTAACCTATTTTCATCCATCTACTTTCCTAACTACAAACTATGCGATAACAATTTTCACAGCAGAGATCAAACTCTTTTGAGGTGAACTCACCACCTTTGTCTAATCTAAGACATTTGATTTTTGTCTCCCTTTCATTTTCAACAAGGGTTTTAAAGGCTTTGAATTTGTTAAGTGCTTCTGATTTTTCTTTGAGAAAACATATCCAACCCATTCTAGTAAAATCATCAATGAACAACATAAAGTAAGACTCTCCTTGCAAACTCTTGGTCCTTGTAGGTCCACATAGGTTAGTGTGAACAAGCTCTAAAGGTTTTGAGGTTGTGTATTATTTTTCTTTGAACCTTATTCTAGTTTGCTTCCCTAGTTGACAGTGTCTACACATAGTATTTGATGGATTTATGAACTTTGGCAAGTTTCTTACTGCACCAAGATTGTTGACTTTTACTATATTGTCAAAGTTAATGTGCCCCAACCTTCTATGCCATAGCCAACTTTCATCTACTAGATTTATATGACATTCCTCATTCAATTTTGTATCTAGTATATATACATTTTTGGGAGTTCTAGGAGCAATATCACCTAATTTTCCCATGTATTCTCTCCTAATCTCACATTTCTGGGAATCAAAGATGCAGAAGTGCCCCTGATCACATGTTTGGATGACACTTAATAGACTAGGTTTCAGTTTTTCAACAAGCAACACATTTTTTCCTTTGTCTTTTCCCAAACTCACAGTGCCTTTCCCAAGGATGTTACTTGAAGCATTGTCACCAAATGTAACTTTACCCTTTTTTTTCTTTAAGTCTAAAAACTTGTCCTGGTTACTTGTCATATGTTTTGAGCATCCACTGTCAACATACCAAAGGTATTCTTTATCTTGGGCTTTTAAAGCAATAAGACATTCCTTTTTTGATGTTTTTTCTATCCAAAGTTTCTTTTGCTCTCTAATGAACTTTGGTTGTTTTGAAACTTCCATTAATCTACAATTAATGGCCTTATGTCCATAGTTATGACATCTAAAGCATTCTAGGTCCCCTTCTTGGAGAGGTGCAAAGGAGTTATAGTTTATTCTTTTAACTCAATTTCCTGCTTGTTTATCTTTAAGGATATAGTTCTTAACATTTAGATCTTTTGTTCTATATGATCTACAATTCATAGCTTTGTGTTTGAAATTAGAGCATACAAAGCAATAACCAAAGAAAATGCGAGGATACCTGTTTTGATAAACCTTCTTTGGTATTGTCTTGTTTTCCTTCTTGATGGGTGGAAGTAGTCCTCTGGAGTTATGGTCATTATTTGTCTTCTCTTCGTTTTTCTTCTTGAATGTACTGAGGAGAGAATCTGCATAAGATTTTGAGTTGACTTGGATTTTTTCTTGAGAATAACCTATTCCATTTTTATTACCTGAATCCATTTGTGTGGTAATAATCTTATCCAATAATTTAGAGCTATTCTCATATGTTGTTTGAATGAGTTTTGTATCCAGTTCTTTTCTTAGGTGAACTATTCTGCCTCCATTCATTTGCAGGTTATTTGTTTTTCTTTAAGAGACTTTTCTAGACTTTCTTCGATCCTATTTGCTTCTAGGATTTGGTTTATCAGGTTTCTCATGAGTTTTTCCATCTCCTCTTCTTTCTATTCATGTTTTTCCTTTTGTTCAACTACAAAACTTTTCAGCTGTCTATATCTGGTTTTGTATTTTCTTAATTCATCCAAGGCACTGGGAAGTTCTTCTTCCATATTAACTTCTGCTTCATCTTCTGAATTTTTCTCATGTTTAATGTCTTCTATATCATTAGAATCTTCAATACCTAGAAAAAAGACTTCATCATCATCACTGTCACTAGACTCTGATGAATCGTTGTTTTCTTCTTTTGAGTAAAAGTTCTTTTTCCCTTTGTAAAACTTTTTCTTGTATTGTTTGATTTTTTTTTCTTCATCTTTAGGGTCGTCCTTGGTATAGGGACACTTGGCTACAAAATGGCCAAACTCGCCACAGTTAAAACATTTGAAAGGAAGCTTGCCTTTGTACTTCCTTGATCCTTTCTGAAGTTTTTTAATGAAATTTGCTTCTTCCACATTAGATTCTTCATTATGCCTGGATTGAAGTTTTTGCTTCTGATTCTTTGTTTTCTTGAGTACCTTGAAGGCTGCCTCTCCTTTTGAGTGATTCTCATGACCTAATATTAACTCATAGGCTGTGAGGATTCCATACAATTCATCCATGGTGAGTTTATCTAGATTTTCTCGATCTTCAAGAGAAAACACTTTAGGATTGTATAGAATAGGTAGTGTTCTTATAATTTTTTCAACTATCTCATTGTCTGATACTTCTACTCCTAATCCTCTGATTGAATTAATAATATTATCAACTCTTTCGAAGCACTCAGAGATATTTTCCTCATATTTCATTTTTAGGCCTTCATATTGTACCTTTAGAATCTGGAGTTTGGCCCTCTTAACCTTGGTATCTCCTGCAAATATAGTTTCCAATTTACCCCAGAGTTGTTTTGCATTAGTACAGTTTAACACCTTAGCAAGGATTTTCTTACTCAGTCCAACTTGTAGTGTGTTTAAGGCTTTTGCATGTTCCCAAAACTTTTTCCTGTCTTCTTCTTCTATGGGTTTGGCTTTTGGAACATCATATCCCTTTTCAACTAATGTCCATACTTCCAGTCCAATGGACATTATATAGCTTTTCATTCTAACACTCCATAAGACATAGTCTTCACCATTAAATAGGGGGATTTTTGATGACATCTTCAACTGCTGATCCATTTTGATGTATATTCCTCTTCAAGTGATTTAAACCTTTTGTGAAGAGACCCTCTCTGATACCAATTGAAGGATCAGATACTGTCACTGAGAGGGGGGGGTGATTCAGTGACACAATAATTTTATCAATTTTCTTTTATTTATGCAAACAAAATTTCGACACAATATTTTATCGTGGAACCCAATTGGGAAAAATCACAAACGCTTTTCTATTAACTGCAAAATTTGTTTTACATGTTACATAGAAGGAAGATATTCTTACTTTTCGATCAACACCAACTGATCAGGATGCACCCACATCCTTGTTCACCAACACCATCTGGTAGGAGGCTACGACCCCCTGTTTAGTCAGCTACAACTGACAAGGAAGCACCAACTCCCTCTGCAGGCACCTACCTGCCCTTGCACCACCCAACCACCCTTATTTTTCGAATCTGGAAAAACTTCTATATCAAGTCTTTACTACATCTCTCTTTGCTTCTTTGATTTAATATATTCTCTGATTTGGACTGCAGAGACACAGTTTCTTCTCAACACTCTTCCTCATTTATATATTCTTCAAAACAGTGTGAGAGTGACACATTGTGTCCCTTGGTTTTGAATCATCGCACCTCTTTGTTTAATTTAACCATAATCATTGATTATTATTTTTATTGTGAAGGATTTTCATAAATTGATCACATATGGATCAATTTCATCCTTTAAAATCGATCCTGAATATCTGTTATTTTCACAGAAACCGAATTCTGCGGAGGTGCTTCCTTCAAAACATTGAATGTGACCAAGCGTTACAGAACCATAGACTTACAAATTACAACGATGTATTATATTTTCATTTAAATCTCTTATATCATATGACCAACAACGATGACCAGATGCTAGGCTAGACGAGTGCTTGAGCACTTATGTGAATCAACTGTCACATTTTTAACCTCCTAAAATGGACAAATGTCATAACTTTGGCACTTTTCTCTTCAAAAATTTTGGACTTGAAACCTTTCAAATCCTCTGAGTCAGATTTCCCGAACATATTGGACGATTGACATTTATTTCATAGAAACTGATCAATCTTCAGATTGGATTCTTACAAGGCTTAATCCGAAGGCTGGGTCTTATTCTAGCATTGAGATGGATGGCCATAGATTACTTCGTGACTTTGTCTATTATACTTACGCCATCCTTCCACTGTAGTGGATCGAAGTATGAGGATGCTCCCGAAGTGTTTCTTTAGATCAAACGTACCATGTCTACTTCGGGATTTCGTCCTTCGAGACTTCGAAGATTTTGTCATTTTCTAGTGGTGAAACTCCCAAAGTAAAACTCCTGGAGTGACGTAACTTGCTTATGTCACTTGATTATGTGTCACGATCCGATTAGTTTCCACATGTCACTCACATTCATGATTTCCACATACCTGAAATACTGATTTCAACTTGACACTTGTCATTCTCTGACTGTGCCACGTGTCCTTGCTGACGTGGACTATTGACGTGGTCTATTGATGTAGATATCCTGATGTGACACATATTCATCTCCTTGATCTAATGGTCAAAGTAGTATCTGAAGGGTATCTTAGATTGACAACTGAGAGTGACTTTGGAACTTCAGGTTTCAGGAATTTCAAATCTCAAATTGAAAATTCTTGAGGTGAGATTTTTCCAGAGCATAACCTCCTCACATCTTTAGACCTGAAGTGAATGCTGTCGTTTGATCAAGATCTTAGATCAACGACTCAATTTGTATGTGATGCTTCTTTGCCTTGGTTTAAATCCAACGACCCTCCAACTTTTCTTATCCTATCCTTCCACTTTAGAATGATCCGACGACTGACAAAAATTCGCATAGTTAAGATCTCAAATATTTTACCTCGCTTATCCTATCCTTCCACTTAATTTGATCCGACGAATAACGAGTATTCAGATAATCGAGAACTCAACCTTTCTACTTATCCTGTCCTTCCACTTACTTTTAATCCAATGGCTGACGAGATTTCAGATAAACGAGATCTCAGATCTTTCTGCTTATCCTGTCCTTCCACTCAAAAGTGATCCAACGACCAACGGGTATTCGGGTATTCAAATTCTCAAACCTTTTGCCCCGCTTATTCTATCCTTCCACTTAAAGTGATTTAACAGTCGATGTGGACTCTTCGAAGAATATTAACGATCGACGATGATTGCATAACCACAACTTGTGAGTGATTTAACTCGACACCCAAAATTCGCAATTTGAAGTTGTGCATTGTTGGTGAGTCAACCACAATCATCGATCTTTGAAGATGTAAGATCTGATGGTCCTGACTAATTGCGGGATTGGAAATAACACGATGTTTAATTCTTATTATGATCTTCGCAATCTATCCCTGTCATTGATCTGGCGATAGCGCATCTGACGATCACGACTTAATCTAACTTAATCTGATCATTTGTTGGATCAACCACAGTCGCAGATGTTTGAGTTTTTGAGATTTGACGATCTAAACCGATTGTGGGATTGTAACTAGCGAGTAGTTTAATTCTTCTTTCTCTCTCCACAATTCATCCCTGCCGTTGATTTGGTGATTGCGCATCAACAGTCTTGATTTGATCTGAGTTTCATCGCGCCATACGTACTAAGTTTCAACATGCCATCTCTTCATTCGTTAACTCTCCTAAGCTTTAATCTTTGCATATCATCCAACTGTTTGACATCAGTCATTATATATTGTTGACTAATCCCCCAATGATTCTTATGAGATTCATTGCACCATCTCTTCTAAGCTTTGATCTTCATTCGCTAACCCTCCTGAGCTTTTATCTCAACTTATCATCACATCAATGATATCAACTGTTGACATCAATGACACTATGTCCAACAAACTCTTCTTTTTGTCCACTTTTATCTAAATAATGGCATAGTGACCATCAACAAGGTAATAAGTTGTATTTTGTTTAAAAATCTCTTAGTTTTTCTTGTAAATAGTATTAAAATTTATTTTGCAACAAGTTTCCTACAACTCAACTATTACATGAATTAACCATTTTATATGAGCTATTACAGGAATCGAAGGTTGGCACACTTCCACTCATTCAAATGGAGAATTTCCACTTGGAGGCGCTTCATTAACATCACATGATGGTAAATTACCTATTTTTCCATCCTCATAGCATTCGACACCCATTGGGCAACCATATGCCAAGTGGAAATGAGCACTGATCTTCAAGAGTGATTTATGGAGCGATGAAGATGAATCCAAAAATTCTACGACATGGTTTTGTGCAAAATAATCCTAATTAGGTGTCTCACGAGAAGATTTTCCAAAGAATGCACAATTTGGGATATCTTGACGTTTTTCTAAATATGAAATGTTGAGATTTTGTATTACGGTTGGATTTACAAAAATGCCTAGGAGTGGGAATCATGCTCAACTGGCTAGGATATTAAGGATCCAACTCAGATGATATGGAGAACCTATTCTATGCGCTAAAAAGGATATCTAACTGTATTTCTTATAATTAGTTTGAAAATAGAGTGTATGTGGAAGACACTCGAATTCCTTCATAAATGTATAAAATTAGAGACATGGGATACATATAAGTGAATGAGAAATTTGGAATTATGAACCAAGATATATTGTAACTGCTGATTTGCATTAAATCTTAATACATTGGAGTTGTGAGTTTAATTCATGAGTTAGATTTGTTACTCAATTCGAGTTTTATCTAAACAACATATTTCAGGAGGGCCCCATGGTATCTTTTGTATTTTCATAGTCGTTTTATAATTATTTTTCCTTCATTTCATGTAGATTTGTATTTGTTGTTATAATTTCCTGTAGATTAAAGATTTTCCTTCTAAACAATTTATAGACAATGTTACTCTGAGTATGGTGATCCATGATTGTTTCAAATATTGATGTTAAGGAAAATCAGATCCTTGAATGATCTTTCATCTATCATGCCATACCAACAATCATCACATAAATATACTTGGAGTTTAAACTAAGTCTGTAACTTTCTACTTTTTTTATTGGCACATTTCATTCCATCATTGAATAGATTAGTTTATTTTTAGACAACATTTTCACTCATGTTCAAAAGTATCCCTCTCTGATTTCAGAGCTCAGTTGACTAAAAAAAAGTGTGTTTGCAAGTAAGCACATAGAGCATTCACTAGTAATCTGAGTCCCTACCAACTCACAGTCAAGTCGAAGTGATTGTGATAAAAATAATTAACTTTTGTTTGTGAGGTTGGCACTTTATTGTTTGATTTTAGTAGAAGTCTTTACACATAATTCTTAGGTAATTTCAAGATCAATTCTGCACATAATGTGTCTATTTATCATAATTTTACCTACCTAGATTGATAAATAAAAGTTAATGAATCTATACCATTAGATCAGCCCAACATTTTGACGCCATTGCTGGGGAGGCACTAAAGGAATTGGGTTTGGAATTCATAAGTTTTTAGTTACTTTTTCTTGCATTTTGTTTATTGTGCCAACATTTATGACTTGGAGGAGGAGAAGCGGTAAGATGCAAAGACACCCTCATTTCAGGATTTCTAAAAGGATTCTAGCCCGACGCATCCACTTTAGTGGGATCTCTAAGCCCTCGTCATGTTGGAAATGTAAGTGTGTTTCCTTTTATGCACATATTTTCAAATTTTGGTTTAAGTTTGTTTGGTGTGATTTGTTTGTTTATGATTTTATTTATTTATTTAAGGTAGAGAAGTCTTTATTTTTGTGAAAACCCTCCCATACACTAATCCATTCACGAGAAGAACCTCTTGAACAACTAGAAGAACTTAAGAATGTTGAGGATTTTTTTGAGCAAGGGAGGATGTGTTGCTACAAGGATTTTCTCAACTCCTTGCCCAAAGTTTAGAGTCATCACTAGGGGAGATTCTGTATCTCATGAATTAGTTGAAGAAAAAATGATCAATGAATATACTACACAAGAGGAGAACTTAGAATTTTCTTCTAATCCTTATTAGCAAGAAGACCAGATCAATGAGTCATGGATAATCTCATATGATTAGCAGATACTAGAGCCAAGAATTGAAGAGTTTCTTGGATGCTTATCACCGGATCCCTTGTGTACTCAGAAATATGAAGATCAATTCTCTGAAGAACTTCATGATGTGACAACTACAAAAAAATCAAGGAAACAAGGATCATATTGAAGTTGGTTTCAATTAGTCACGAGTTTGCAACATCACTCCATATTTCAACAATTCTTTCCACCATCACTACAAAAGCAGTTGGCCTCTCATATCCCAATATTCATTAAGGTACACTTTTTAGACTTAGATGTGAGTTTAACAAAGATCTTGTTGCATGAATGGATGCATTAGAAGTATTCCAACACTTGAAAGAAGTTTTGTTTTTCAAGTAGAGTAGGATACTGTAGAAAAATAAATAAAGAAAAAAAGTAAAGATAAAAATAAAGCTTAGTTGTGAAAAACAGGTTACTGGAGCAACTAAGCATGGAATCTACTTGAAAACTAAGTTACTGGTAGGTAGAATTAATCAATAAGTCAATAAGTCCATTTTCTTGTAATTACATGAAATTTATAGGAATTGTGAAAGTTTTTGTATTTCCTTTCAAATGTAAAGTTTCAAAGAATTTCAATAAAGTGGTCACATATAGAAGTGATCAAAATTCTCAGTATAACATTAGATCAGTTCCAGTTTAGCATCAACCATGTACAACCTTCTTCAACTATCTGTGGCAACTGAAAAATGTTCTCCAAATATAGAATTTCCAACATGTGGAAAAAAGCAGCAGTTTCAAGCAAGGTAGCATACAACACTTTAGCAAGCATCATGAAGATACTAGCATGAAGGTGGAATGGTACTCAAGTTGATTTAAGTATGAGAAACATGTCAATATATTGTCTCAATAACATATTGCAACTCAGTCTTGTTTCAGGGAATAGTCCAACACTATTTCTTATTTGACATGTCCAATAAATCCTTTGGTCTCAACTTCAACAAACCTCACTCTCATATGTCAACTCAAGCTTTCACGAAGTGCACTCAACACTCAAGAACCGTTAAAGAGTATCCATGTACATATCAACTTCTTTACTTCATTTGCATGAGGACATGCAAATATATCGGTGCGGGGGAGAGAAACAACAATTTCCAGACCTTCGAGAGAGGCAGAGAAACAACAGCTTCTAGAATTTCAAACGAGGTAGAGAAACAACAATTTCTTTTGGTTCCACAGTACATATCATTTTCATATTATATTCTCTCTTATGAAAAATACAGTGATTCCCTGTAGTAAAAGACATAATTCCAACAACAAAAGAGTTGTTTTAGAATGAAGACCACTTCAAGAAGTGATCATAATTTCCAATCCAAATCAAGTTGCATAATCAACATGAACACTTATTTCAAAGCAAAAATCTTCAAGATTCAACCTTCCAAAATCAACAATTCCTAACAATAATAAGGTTTGGTATGCAAGGTAAATGGTTTTTAGTATATATTTACTTGTCAAAAACTGGAGTAAATTTTAAAAAACACAACTTATATATAATCTACTTGCCATTTGTTTCAGAGCTATCCTAATGTCTATTTCCTAATTATCTTGATTTTATTTCCTTTATCCATGATTTCCAAACCTATCATCTACCAAATCTCACAGTCATGAGGGATTAATTCAAATTTTGTATTTAGTATGATTATGCTCTGACTTCATAATCATGTATGATGTATTTATATACAATCTTCCTCATGATTTCCCACACCTTTCACCTATAATCAAGTGATTAAACGTCAATCTCCATAACCACTACCAATACTCATGTGCCATCATCATTTTAAATTGTTCATTCCTTCTCACATTTTTTTTACATTCGTTCTTCAATTCTGCTTGTGCCTCATTTTTGTTACCTTTCATTTTTTCTTTCCCTGAGGGTTTTGAAATTGGTACATGATACTTTGCTTGACCAGAGTAAAGAAATGATGGTGGTCCTGAGCATGGTAAGGTATGAACTTTAGGAAATTTCATTGTTGGAGGACTACCCTACATACAAAATTATCTTCCAAAGAATTGTCTTGTTGCATATGTTCAAGCGATTTCACGAACATAACAATCAGGTGACCAGAGAATTTGCCAATATTTTTAATAAAAAATATGTTAGGGTAGGATACATAAACATTGCAGTGCGAGAGAATTCAATGGCATTAATTACAATATTGGAAGGAGAGGGAGAAAAGTGGCTTAAGAATTAGCGATTAAAAGGCAAAGGGTGGAGCCAATCAAGACAAGATCCATATTGGACAAAGGGGGTGCCACGATATTTGTTAGACAATCCATGGAGGGACTTGGAATTATTCATACATAAATATTTGACTTGGAAGGGAAGGTATTGTATCATCTTCCTTTATCATATTCATCTACTTCATCTTTACCATCACGCATTGATCAAATTAGTTGTTTTAGATAAACTAAGGAAGTGGAATCAGACTTGGGAGGAATTTCTGCTAAGAAATAGTTTTCAGGAAGGTGGAACAGTGAATGAAAATCCTAAAATAGATTATTACAGGAAACAAATATATAAAGAAACCAACAAACAAGGGTTCTCAGTCATCTATAGAGGTTATCCCTCCGAAACCAACAAAGAAAGGTAAACAAAAATCAACAGACTAGGATTATGATTCTCTTGTAGAGATAATTCCTTTAAAACCAGTGAAAAGAGAAAGAATATCAACTTCTAAACATCTATTGGCAACAACAAAAAATATTACAAGAGGGATAGTGAGGCAAGAACAAAGAAGAAGAATAAAATAGGAAAGTCGAGGAAGACAATTCAAGAGAGGGAAATTTTAGATAGAACCATAAAAAATGAAAATGAGAAGGTCAAGGAACAAAGTGCCCAAATCAGAGGGAAAAAAATACAAAGAACTCAAAAAGAAATACAAATCTCTGAAAAAAGATGCAAGGAAAGGGTATGTTGAGAATATGAATACAATACAAAAGAACAAGAGATTGTCAGACAAACTCAAGAAACAAAAAAAAAAAAAAAGTCAGGCTCCTTTCACATCTATTGTTCCATCACCAATGGACAGTTGAGAAGCAAAGAACATAGTTTTGAATTTTTTTGATTAGCAGTTGTCTTAGGATAAGAGTGCACGAGGACATGCAAAAGCATATTAGCTCAACTTCTGATCAAAGCTACAATCAATGCCATTATTCCATAAACGAAGTAGACATTGATTTGTTGATATCTCCCAAATCGTGAACTGATTGGCCATGAAATTTTCACCACAAATGTATCAAGGTATGATGTATACACACAACAAATTTCAAGCAAATGACATTTATATTTTTCAAGAAATTAATCGTCACCTTCAACCATTTTTATTTTTTTCTTGAAATTTATGTATCTGTTGGCTGCGATTTTTGGTGAGCAAAAACATAGGGGTGATACTAACAACCTCACTAAATTTCATAGAAAACCAATTTTTAGTATGAGAGATAATGGCTAGACAAGAATGCTACAAGAAGTCAGTTACAAGAATTTGGGTGAAAAAATATTTCAGCATTCAATTCAGTTAAAATGGATCGGTTGTGAAGTCATCAGTTCTTTTGCATGAGAACATGCAAAACCTTAGACTTGGGAAAGATGTTGGGTGCCAGTTTTGAATCTTTTTACCATTTCAATCCAACCCATTCACCTCTATTATTTGACCAAAAACTCTTATTTTTGTCCACTTTCATCTAACTAATGGAACAATAAGCATCAACAAGGTAATAAGTTGTCCTTTTTAAAGAAATTCTTAGTTTTCCTTGTAAATAGTATTAAACGCTATTTTTGCAACAAGTTTCCTACAATTCAACTATTACAAGAATTAACTCTGTTATACGAGTTATTACAGAAATCGAAGATTGGCATACTTTCACTCATTCCAATGGATAATTTCCACTTGGAGGCACTTCATTGACATCACAAGATGGTAAATTACTTATTTTTCCATCATCATAGCATTCAGAACCCAATGGTCAACCATATGCCCAATGGAAATGAGTAGTGATCTTCAAGCATGATTTCTGGAGCGATGAAGATGAATCCAAAGATTGCAGGACATGGTTTTTGTGCAGAATAATCCTAATTAGGTGATTCTTGAAAGGATTTTTCAAAGAATGCACAATTTGGGAGATCTGGCCGTTTTTCCAAATATGAAATGCCCAGATTTCATATTACGACTAGATTTGCAAAAATGCCCAGGGGCAAGGTATCATGCTCAACTAGATAGCAGATTGAGGATCCAACTCAGATGATGATGGATAACCTATTCTTTGCGCTAAAAAGGATATCTCAACTGTACTTTTTTTTAATTAGTTTCAAAATAGAGTGTATGTGGAAGAGACTTGAATTCATTCATAAATCATAAAATTAGAGACAGGGGATACATAGAAGTGAATGAGAATATTGAGATTATGAACCAAGAAATATTGTAACTGTTTTTTGGCACAGGGGCAGACCCATGGTTCAACTCTCAAGAGCGCACCAACAAAGCCCTAGCTACTGGCCCTTTCAACAACACCTGCAAAGCAGATGCAATCTCACCCGAAGCAACTATGAGGGGGTTGCAGGACAGATATGTCTACAGCCAGGGGAATATCAAGTGGATCTAATAGAATAGCAACACAATATGTACTTATCACTTACCAATCTAGATCTATCCTGCGCAGTTATAGATTTGATCTAATACAACAATGCAAACAACAAAATAACAACAACATAGATCAAAGCATCAATCACACATCCACAACACAAGGTATACGTGGTTCACCCTCTCTCTAGGGCTATGTCCATATAACTGTGCTTATGATTTATTAAGGAAAAGAATACAGTTCTTGTCTGCGCTCTCAGCTAGCAGATCTTCCTTCTTCTCTCTCTTTCTCCCCCCTTCCAGTGCACCTAGCTGTAGGACTTGACCTTCGCACACAACTGAATATATTACAATACAATCCTCTCTCTCTCTCTCAATACTCAATGACCAACATAAAATTAACCACAACAAAAACAACAACAACCTGACCCAGGTCCTCTTGACCTTTATTTATACATTACAATCACTCACCAACAACCCTAGGTCGAAACCTAGGTGCCAAAACCCTAAATACTAAAACCCTAGGTGTCTAAAACCCTAGATCAACTTGACCCTCTTTTTCCAGGCTTTGCCAGCCTGTCTTTCCTTCCTTCTCATGTGATGCTCCAAAGCATCCAATGGTGGCTTTCCCCACCTTCTGAGTCATTCTCGATCCATCTCCCTTGCTGATCTGTCATCCTCAATCTTCTCATCCAACGACTTGATTTTTTTCACTTCGCTCCATCTTTTATGCTCTTTTGCTCACTTCGACCCAGTGACAGTCACCATGTCTTTCGTGAAGCTCATTTTTTACCTTTTATTCCTTGTACTTCGCTTCCTTTCATAACCAAGGGCCAACAGGCCCCCAACACTCACCTGTGAATCGTCCCGAGGCACTTTGGATCTGGTTCCTCTATTTTTCTTCGACATGGACTACGCAGTGCAACCTTTGCTTTATGCTTTGTGCCTCTCCTCCCTCCCTATGCAGACTGTATTTTCTGTGTCTAGTACCTAGTTTCAACTACACCTGGTACCTAGACCCTTTTCCTCTTATCTTTACTTAGAGCTATGGGGCAGTTGGTTGTCATAATACAACTTCAACCGACTCCCATTCACCAATCCTTCTTTCCATTCTCCATTCAATGTCTTCAGCTGTGCAACTCCTCCTTCTGTGACATAGGTGATCTCATATGGTCCAAGCCAATGCGTTTTGAACTTCCCAGGGTGTTTTATAAACTTACTATCATACATCAACACTAAGTCACCTTGCTTGAATGCCTTCTTCTTGATGTGCCTGTCATGATAGGCCTTCTCTCTCTCCTTATGAACTTGTTGATGGAACCCAACAATGAATCTATCTTCTTCCAGTTCAACTAACTGTGCAAGCCTCTCCTGAACAGTGCCAGTATCATCCATGTTTGTGAACACAACAATCCTTAAGCTTGGTACCAAATATTCCATCGGGACAACAACTTCAAGACCATAAACCAACTTGAAAGGGATCTGCATTGTTAATTTCTTGCAAGTGGTTCTATAAGCCCATAGTACTGCAGGTACTCTTAAATCCTAGTCATTCCCGTTCACACTACAAATCTTCGTTAATGCGGTCTCCAAGATCTTGTTGAATGCTTCAACTGTCCCATTTTCTTGTGGATGGTAAGGTGTACTCTTCTGATGGTGGACTGTAAACTCTTTAGTTAGGGCTTCAATTGTATTGTTGATAAAGTGTGTGCCTTGATCACTCATAAGGATCTTGGGGCATCCAAATCTGGTTATTATGTCATCAAATATAAAACATGCAGCTGTATTTGCACTATAGTCCTTGACTGCTCTGGCTTCGACCCATCTGGTTAAGTATTCGGTCATAGTAATAATGTACCTCGCTCCTGTGCACTTTCCTGGTGGTTTAATAGGTCCCACAAAGTCAATGGACCACTTTTCAAATACTTGTAGGGTCATATGCGGTGCTAATGGAATTTCATCTCTTCGGGATGGTTTTCCAACTCTCTGGCATACATCACATGCCCTGAAATATTCTTTAGCATCTCTATGTAAGGTAGGCCACCATAAGCCATCTCGCAGAACCTTCTGCGCAGTTGCTTTCCCTGCATAGTGTCCTTCTGCGATGCCATCAAGAGCTTCTGCAAGGATCAATGGTCACTTTGTCTCCATAACACACCTTCTTAATATCTCATCAGGTCCCAATTTGTACAGATGACCAACGATCAATGAAAAGTCTGCAGTGCGCACTACTAGCTGTTTCTTCTGAAGAATTGTATACTCACTTGGAGCCATTCTTGTTGAAAGGAACTGGAATATGTATACAAAGTGGTCATCAATATTTCTAATGGCGAGCAACTATGCATCTGACGGTGTGTCCTCCAAGCTGGTGGGTTCTTCGCCATGTTCCAACCTCGACAAGTGGTCAGGACCCTTGTTCATTCTTCCTAGTTTAACTATGATTTCAAAGTCATATTCTTGAAACAGCAGAAGCCATCTGCAGATTTCCCCCCCCAACACTGGCATGTTGACTAGGTACTTCAACGTGGAGTGATCTGCAAACATTTTAAAGTGTCCTCCCAACAAGTAGTGGCGGATTTTTTGCAGTGCATACACCATGGATAACCCTTCTATTTCTATAGTGGTGCAGTTAATCTCAGCTGTAGATGAACTTCTTGCTGGAAAATGATAATGGATGGTCAATCTCCCCTTCTCCCGGTTGTGCCAGTACTTCTCCTAATGCAATAAAATATGCATCGACATGCACATGAAACTCCTTGGTCCAATCTGGGAAAACCAGAACGGGCGCAGTGACCATCTTTTGTTTTAGTGTGTCGAACCTGTGCTGACATTCATCTGTCCAGTCAAACTGACAGTCCTTCTTCAACAACTTCTCCATCGGTGCTGTGATTTGGGCATATCCTTTAATAAATTTCCTGTAATAGCCAGTATGTCCTAGCATAGTGCACAGTTGTTTGACTGAATTAGGTGGTGGCAAATCAACTATAATTGCAATCTTTGATGGGTCAACCAACAATCCTTGCTTGCATACAATATGACCTAATAGTACTCCAAATGGTGAGAAGAAGATGCACTTCTTCAGATTTAAAGCAATTTGACACTGCCTGCATTTATCCAACATTAGACTTAGACATTCAATATGGTTTTTCAACAAACTAAACACGTTCCAATCATCAAAATATGCATCTAAAAATTTATGCAGAAATTCTTTGAACGCTTCGATCACCACCCTAGAAAAGATGGTTGGGGCATTATTCAGTCCAAATGGAATTACTGTATATTGGTAGGATCCCAATTCAGTGGCAAACATGGTCTTGCGGTGGTCCTCCTTGGCAATCCGGATCTGATGGTATCCTGAAAAGCCATATGTAAAAGAATATACCTCCTGGCCTCCCACATTGTCTAATACTTCATCAGTGAATGGTGTAGGGAAGGGGTCATACAGATAGGCATCATTCAACTTCTTGAGGTCCACACATATCCCGATCTCACCTTTGGTCTTCTTATCTTGTACTACCATAGGGATGATCCACTCCGACTCTTCGACAGGTTCAATAATCCCCGCTTCCAACATTCTGTCGAGCTCAATCCTGACTTTTTCCTTGTATTTCGGGTTCAACTTGTAAGGTCTTTGCTTGACTGGATTCACATCTTGTTTCAAAGGTATTCTCATCTCTCCCATAGGTTATTTTATTCCCTTCATATCAGTGAACTTGGTCTAGAACAAGTCCTAATATTCATGCAACAACTCTGTAATCTTGTCAATGGTAGTAACATCCTAGTAATCTTTGACATTGGCAAGCTTTAGTGTCTCCTTTGTTCCAATGTTGACCTTTTTGATCTTGATCGGCTGACCAATAAATGGCATATCCACTCCCGGTCCTTCCACATATCTTTTTCCTTATGTCTCAGTGATGTTTACCTTCCTGGGATCATCATCATCGTCGACATTGATGTTGTAACTTCCTTGCAATTTCTGGAATGGTGCAGTCCATTCATCCTCTTATTGTTCCATAGGGAGGCTAGATGCCTCTTCGAGTACCCTCTATCTGACACTCTATAATGCATGGTCGACTAAAGGAAGTTCACTTTCAAACAAAAATGTGGTTACAAAATTTTGAGTCATACCTTCCTAATCTGCAGTGATAAGGTGCAGCTCCGCTTGAAGGTACCAGTTGATAGGAATCGTGTCCAGGGTGTTAATGAAGTGGTGCACCCATTGGTCTTGAGGGATGTCACTCCAGGCCTATTCACATCTTCGCACATGGTCCTTTGGGCATCTTCGACCTATGTACCTTACTTCGCAGCTTACTGCTTGTGCTGAGAACCACGTTGTCATCAAAGTTCGACAATGTGTCCAGTCTATGATGTTTATTTTGTGCATCCCCCACCATCTTGCTAGTGTGGCTTTCATGGCCTCATCCATTTCCAACAACCTCTATTGTACTGGTACACTTGTCTCAAACTCTGATAAGAAGTTTTCTAAAGGATTCAGCCCATCAAACGTGGGTAAGTTACTCACTGTTGTGCCGATCCAACGAACCTCTCTGGTTAGTCTAACACATCTTCAGGTAGATGCTTCGTACATATGGTTCTGCCAGTTTTCCAGCGCTTCTTCTGATTCTGATGAACATGCATTGTCTCTTCGCCAGCTCATATTCCTGTCGGCTGTAGGATTGATATAATCCTGCTGTCTGGCTGTTAGTTGGTAGATGTTTTCCAGTTCGTATGCATGGTATTCTTCTCTGTCAGGTTCTGTGTATCTAGGGCCCTCATATGGATATAAAGGAGAAATGAACTTAAGGCCATCTCTTTCAAATGTCATATGCCTCTTCTTTAGATCGACAACAGTAGAATTATTGAAGGCCCAATTGATTCCTAACAATGCAGGGTAAGGGCAACTGTCATCAACAATTTCAATTACCTCAAAATTTGCAAAGGTTCTAACTCCATCGATGTCCAAAGGGACATGTTCCAACCGTCCAAATGGGCTAACAACTTGTTGATTAGCCATGTGAAGTTTGATAGGGGAATATATTAGTTTCGGTTTTCCCATTAGTGCCCAGGTTTGCTTCGTCATGACATTGACCTCCGACCCTAAGTCGAGGACCACATAGTCTATATCATATTCTCCTATCTGAGCATTTAGGTGTAATTCTTTATTTGTCCTTCTCTTCTTACCAATCTGGTGTACTGCCCTATTCAGTAGGGGATCTGTCTTTCCTAGATCATACTATTTAACCAGGTTTTGTAGTTCTTGTATAGCTTTCCCATCTTTAAGCAGTTCTATGAACATATATAAGAAACTGACAAGTTTACTTACCTCTTTTCCCTCTCTGGGCGAAGCAGACTGATCAAATGCATGAGGCATTCCATATTCTCTTATTTCTGGTTGCATTTTTGAAGAAGAACCTTGATCTTCTTTGAATTCTTGCCTGGCCCCTTCAAATATTTGCCTTTCTTTCTTCGCATCAAAAGCTTGAGTCCTCTCCATAGCTTTCCTGATACCTGAGTTTTCTGTGATCTTCTCCTGGGTCATTCTATCCTCTCCTGTAGCAGTGCCTCCTCGGGTAATAACAATGACTCGAGGGTCTGCTCCGTGAGGTTCAGAATATATCATTTGTACTTGTGGGTTCTGTTGAGGTGGTCCTCATATTTCTTGAAGCTTCGCTAGCAGTACAGGGTAGTCCTCAATGACATGCTCGAAAGAGTTGCAATAACTGCAAGTGGTACAAGGGTTCTGATAGTACCTTGCTATATGTCCTGGCTGCGCACAATTATAATCGATTATTTGTCCTCGGCCTTAGCCCATACCTCCTCCTCATCCTCATCCTCTGAATCCACCGCGAGTATTGAAATTTCCTCTTCTCGAGGAGTTATATTGTGCATTGTTTCCTTCTTGATGTGCTTTGCCTTAGATTTTATATATGTCTCTTGATATTTCATGCATCAGGTCAAAGGCCCTACAATCTCTATCATCGTGCCCTATAGACTTACAAAATGTGCAGTACAAGTTTGTGGGTGTCTAAACATACTTCTGCTTATAGTAGCACTCACCAGGGCAATGTCGAGTTTTGCATACTTCGCACCAGGGCATATTAACTTGCTTCAAGGGGCTCGATGCTCCTGAGGCCAAATATTCATGAAACAGGGGACAATGTTCTTTATCATGACCTTCAGATCCAAATATTACACACTAGATATCTTCTCTTTTTTCCTTCTCCTTGTCCTTCTTCATGTCCTCGATCTGTAGAGATAAACTAGTCAGCTGGCTCAAGATCTAGCTCATACCTGAGCCAAATTCTCCCATAGGTGCTAATTCAAGCTTCATGGCGATATCCAAATCTTCTGCCTGTGAAGCAATCTTCTGCTACATCAGGGGAACTCTGATATGTGGTAAGAGAGCCATGATGAACCATTCTTTGTTCTGCTCATCCGAGATCTTAAAAGTCAATCGAGCTGTTAGGGTCTTGAATCTCTGATCGAACTCCCAAACAGGTTCAACTACTTTCTGTTTGATCTCCTTCAGCTTGGTAATACACTGTGACTCTAACTTTGGCTTTTTAAACTCTGCAACCAACATGTTCTTGATCTCATTTAGTGGCTTAGGCTACGCAAGTCCTTGGACAAGCTTCATGTACCAACTTAACACGCGATCCCTCAGTGTAGTGATAAACTGGTTTCTTTTAACAACTTCCTCGGTGATGTTTTTAATGTTCCATATGGCCTCGTATAGGAACCAGTGCTGATCAGGGTCTTCAGATCCATCTCCTCTAAAGATAGGGAGCCTCATCTCATCTTCCATGAAGTTGCCTAGGTTTCCTGTCTGAGTAGATGCTGAACTGCTAGTAATAGTACTCTGCGGACTTTTGTGATTCGAGATACTCTGATGACTTAACATTTCTGAAACAACAGGAGGATTGATATTACTTACTTCAGTAGCCTGCACAGTTCCTGAGGTTTCTGACTCGTTTCGACGAAGTTCTTCAACTACTTCTTCCTCTTCTCTAGGGGTTTCTGAGTGCTCTTTGTCTGTCAGATCTACCTCTTCTCCACTGTAGAAACCTTCTTCTCCGTAGTTTTGCTTAAATAGTTTCTCAAGGTGAACCCCTCTAAATACTCTTCCACTATGCGTATGTCCTGATTTTATGTCACTATTACTGTCTGAACTTCTGGACATTAGCCTTTTCAGATCCAGCCAGTCTACTGTATCTTTAATATGTGGTTTTCATGCAAGAGAATCTTGATTTTTAACTTTAGAAAATGCAAAAATCTCCCTCGGGGTCCCTTGAAAAAGTATCTCTCGGCCTGGCTATATGATTCTGTTATGTCAACAACAAATTTGGTGATATACCCTCCAATGGTACTATCAAACCAGTGATCTACAGCTCTGGATATAGTGTTATTAACTCTCTTGACCTTCTGGATCAGTGCCGATGTCCAAACCACATGAGGTCTAGATCTAATCTCGAACTGTGTTTTAGCTAACCTAGCCAACCACTCGTGTAGCTCTTGATGGATTCCTCCAAAGAAGATATCATTAATGTCGGTGAAGATGTATCTTTATATCCAATCCTCGGTACTCAGCTTAAGGTTCTTGTTCTGGGATTCATTGAAGTCCCTGTCTTGATCCTCTATCCACTTTTGAATCTCTGTCTTTGAAGGGAACCACCTTGACATTCCCTCACGAAGATTCATGTCCTGACAATAGAACCATTTGTTGGCACAGGGGCAGACCCAGGGTTCAACGCTGAAGAGCGCACCAACAAAGCCCTAGCTACTGTCCCTTTCAGCAGCACCTGCGAAGCAGATGCAGTCTCACCCGAAGCAGTTATGAGGGGGTTGCAGGAAAAATATGTCTACAACTAGGGGAATATCAAGTGGATCTAATAGAATAGCAACACAATATGCACTTATCACTTACCAAGCTAGATCTATCCTATGCAGTTATAGATTTGATCTAATACAACAATGCAAACAACAAAATAACAACAACAAAGATCAAAGCATCAATCACACATCCACAACACAAGGTATACGTGGTTCACCCTCTCTCTAGGGCTACGTCCACAGAAATGTGCTTATGATTTATTAAGGAAAATCATACAGTTCTTGTCTGCTCTCTTAGCTAGCAGATCTTCCTTCTTCTCTCTCTTTCTCCTCCCTTCCTGCACACCCAGCTGTAGGACTTGACCTTCGCACACAGCTGAAGATATCACAATACAATCCTCTCTCTCTCAATACTCAATGACTAACATAACATGAACCACAACAAAAACAACAACAACCCGACCCAGGTCCTCTTGACCTTTATTTATACATTACAATCACTCACCGAAAGCCCTAGGTCAAAATCTAGGTGCCAAAACCCTAAATACCAAAACCCTAGGTGTCTAAAACCCTAGGTCAACTTGACCCTCTTTTTCCAAGCTTCGCCAGCCTGTCTTTCCTTCCTTCTCGTGTGGTGCTCCAAGGCATCCAATGATGGCTTTCCCCACCTTCTGAGTTGTTCTCGATCCATCTCTCTTACTGATCTGTCATCCTCGATCTCCTCATCCAACGGCTTGCTTTTTCGCACTTCGCTCCATCTTTTCTGCTCTTTTGCTCACTTCGACCCAGTGATAGTCACTGTGTCTTCCACGAAGCTCGTTTTTTACCTTTTCTTCCTTATACTTCTCTTCCTTCCATAACCAAGGGCCAACATTGTTGATTTTCATTAAATCTTAATACAATGGAGTTGTGAATTTAATTTATGAGTTATATTTCTTACTCAATTTGAGTTTTCTCTCAACAACATATTCCAGGAGGGCCCCCTGTGGTATGTGTTGTATTTTCATAGTCATTTTAGAATTATTTTGTCTTCATTTCCTATAGATTCGTATTTGTTGTTATAATTTCCTGTAGATTAAATATTTTCCTTCTAAATAGTTTACAGACAGTGTTACTTTGAGTATGGTGATTTGTGATTGCTTTATATATTGATGTTAAATACAATCATATCCTTGAACGATATTTCATCTACCGTTCCATACCAACAATCATCACATAAATAAACTCAGAGTTTAAACTAAGTCTGTAACTTTCTTCTTTTCTTATTGGCACATTTCATTCAAGCATTGAATAGATTGGTTTATTTCTAGTCATCCTTTTCACTCGTGTTCAAAAGTATCCCTCTCTGATTTCAAATCTTAGTTGACTAAATCAGAGTGTGTTTGCAAGTGAACACACATACCATTCACTTGTAATCTGAGTCCCTACCAATTAACATTCAATTCTAATGATTGTGGTCAAAATAATTAACTTTTGTTTGTGAGTTTGGCACTTTATAGGTTGATTTTTAGTAGAAGTATTTACACATAATTCTTATGTAATTTCAAGATCAATTCTGCACATACTGTGTCTGTGCCTCATAATTTTTCCTACCTGGATTGATAAATAAATGATGAGGAACCTAGACCACTAGATCATCCCAACAATTCCTATTATAAACATAAATTAGTAGAGAATAAGAAAAAATGGAGGAAGCCTAACAATACTACTAGCATTAATCCTATTTCAAGGAAGATGACCATTCCTATTTCAAGGAAGATGACCATTGCAAAAGATATCACAACCAAGAAGCCATTTAGCATGACCACGTAATAGAATATTGATTCCAAGTGTTCCAAAGGACAAAATGCATTGAAAAAGAAGAATGTTTCCTTGTGAAATTATTATACTCGGAAAGGGAATCCAAAGATGAATGTTCATGATAGTAATGCTATAGGCGTATTGTAATGAAGGATGAATCGTGGTTTATTACATTGGTTCAAGTAATGTTATACAAAACATTAAGGGAAATGACTATCTTATGATAGTTGTGGATATCTTTAAAAAATTGGTCACGATGATACCTTGCAAGGACACAATTTTAGTGCAATAGGGATTGGCATTGTTTTTTAAACATGTATTATATTGTAGTGTATGGATTTCTCACTTCATACTCTTCATACACATATATCTTTGGATGTAGGTGTGGAGAGTATCTATCATGCACTTGGCGTACATAATCCACCCATGGATGACAACAAGGGCTTTCCACTTGTCCTAGTGACAAGTCTCTTTGAGTCACCTTGTCTTAGCCTAAGCACACAATTATGGTCCATCCACATAATGTATGGTGCTTTGATAGGGTCACTTTATCTTTCTCACTTTTAATCTTGGCCCTTGTTTGCATGTTTGGCCTTACTAACCCACTTAGGTTCTAAAATTGATATATTCCAAGTGAGTTGATTGGTATCATGCTTTATGCCTTTGATTGGACTCCAGTTAGTTGGAAATGCCTCATTTTGGGTCACCAACATCCCTAAATTCATTTGGGCCAATGTCTTTCAGGGAGTCCACTTTGTTAAACTCACCTTAACTATTATTAGTATTGGAACATGATATGTACCACATATTTTATATATCATACCATTCCTAACAAAAAATGAAAAGGAAAATATGGATTTGTATTGTTGGGGAATGGTGGAGGAAAGGGATACTAGTGCCTTACTTGCTTGGGCAATGGAGTCATATAGCGATTTCAGAGGGCATTTCTAAAATAGATTAGGAGGTGGTAAGTAATCAATTGATGTGCAAAAATATAACCCCTAAATTGGTTTCTTTATATACAAGTGTAATGGTGGAGAGGGTCTATAACAAATCCACTACTCAAGGCAAATTTTAAGGGTGGCCCCTAACAAAGACAAGACACTTATGCAATTTATTGTCATTGTACCCTCCCAAAAAACATCCTTATGGTGGGGGTAATAGGATCTAATTCCTCCTTCCTTCTTATATCATGTCACCTTTGTAAATCCTTCAATCATGTCCCAACTTGTTCTTAAGGGGGGATGTTAGGATATTTAGACACTTAGGAGTTAGTTAAGATCAACTCAATCTAATGTTTATTTAAGTAAAAATGTGTTTCTTTAGTATGCATTTGTAGTTATGTAATCCAACCATTAGGATATGTTGTAGACATTAAGTGATTCGACAATTCATATTCACCTTGATACTAACGACTATATTGATCCATGGCTTAGCACCTGATTGTTCCATGAACTCTATTTAAAGAGCATGGAGTGTCATTTGATAAAGATAATTTTTGAGAAACTCTTATGTACAATATATTTCTTTTGCATTAATATATTGCCTCAAGTGGCTATGATGGCTAGGGCCATGTATTTGTTCCCTCTTTGAGGGTTTTAACAATGTAAAACACTAGTGTACTGATCTTTGATCTAGTTGTGTGAGTGGTTTCTTAAGTTGTTCATCAAGTGTAAAAATACCATGTTTTTTTGAACATTAAATTAATTAAAATGTGGCTTACCTTCACAATATCATCCGTCATGGTGGTTTCATACTTTGAAACTGGACATTTTTCAGTGCTACAAATATATACTTGTTAAGATCTTAACATGTCTATTGGGTCTGTTATCCCCCATTTCTAGGGATAACTAAGGAGAATATGTCTCGAGGCCCTCAATTTGCAGACATGGAGTACCGAGAGGAAACCCAACACGCAAATCCCTTCATTCACCACACATCACCATTTGATATATGGAAATGACGTCCAACACACCTAGCTTGGATCACAAAGGGCATCGGGTCTTGCTCCATGAGGTAACAAGTATGGTATTGTGGTAAGTGTAATTCTAATAATTCAAGTATTTTAACATGTTGCAAAGAATCCTTTCTTGATTTTGAAAACCTTTTCTTGGAAATTATGCCTTTTTCCCTATTTCACCTTGGTGAGTGTCATGGTTTCCTAGTAAGCGACCACCCTTAGGGAAAGGGTTGCTACCAGAGGGTCTCCTTGAAGGGCCATCATACCTTTCCCCATCATACTTTCCACCTTCCATCACTTCTTCCTTTCCGTCTCCCAACCTTTTAGGTTTTCGTGCTTATTGACCCAAGAAGGGAATGCACCTCATTTCATGGGAAGAAGGGGCCATTACGCTCAGAGATGCCCTAGCAAGAACATAATGCAATAAAGGCTCTCCCTGTGATCCTGAGAGAAATGAAACACTACTCAAAATTAAAAGTAAGGGACCCATAAAATAAATAATTGATCAATTACTGGAACTTTCCAAGGTAGAGCATTTGTGGGCTATGCATTTCCTTTTTAGTGCCCCTTATTGTATTCAATTTGGAAAGGAATGCAAACCAAGGTAGAGCGTATGTGGGATATGAATTTACTTTTTAGTGTCCCTTATTTTCTTCAACTTGGTGACACATGCAAAGTAAATGGCTAATAAAGGGTTTGGAAAAAAAGTGCCTTAAAAACAAAAAGACAAAAGAGATGTAGCTACTCCTCCACAAAGGCGCCCATAAATGAGACAATATGAGCCCTTTTATATCATTAAACCCCATACCTAGGAGTCTAAATCCATCCAATTCACATTCACTACATAAACTAGAGAGGTTTCTCCTTGGAAACTTCCCCTACTTGAGGAATTAGTTTACCCAATAGGTCATTATGACACCCCTCCCATATCTAAATTTGGCAAATTGTATAAGGTCTTTGAGCATATGTTTATTTTGAAAATGGGGGATTTGATGCACATATTTGGGTGGTTATTTTATTATATATGGCTTACTTGGCATGACATTGTGACTTGTGGACCCTTGGAGGGCGTACTTGTTTGTATTTGCAGGTCCTTGATAGGTGAAAGCTTGATCATGAAGGCATAAGGTCACTTGGACCTTCATTTGGGGCATGAATCCCATAGGTTGGATGGTGCTCCCCCTCTCTTTTGGACATTATGGAAGAGGTACTTTTCCTTTGGAGACACTTGATTACCCCTTGGAGGTGACTTGCTATCCCTCTTGGCCCCAATGGTTTCCATTGGAGGCCTTATCTTTCTCTTCTTGGGCATGACATCACACTTGGAGAGCTAGGGTTTGATGGTGTTGGATGATTTTATGATTACTTGGAATGATTGGATGGAGGAATACCCTTGCACCTTGAAGATATGGCCTTTGTAGGCCCAATGTCTCCCTCAAGAAGCTCATTGATTTGCTCCTTATGCCAAAACGTCAACCCTCGTGGGAATGGCATCATCTTTTTAGGGTTTGTTTCTTTTGTAAAATTAAATTATAATTTGTAAAGGGGAAAATTAGGAGGTCAACCTCCCTAATTTGTGTTTTACCCTAATTTAAGTGGACAAATTGTTTTTACAAGGTCATGTATAAAAAGAGACCTTGTCACTTTCATTTTAGACATATCACGCTTGAGAACTACATAAAGTTTGGTTGAGATTTTCGCCCTACTTGGGAAAATCACATCTCTCTCCTTCTCTATTGTGATATTTGGATGCTAATTACTTGTCTATTGGAAGTGAGTGGTGCACTATCTCTCTTGGATGCTTGTTCTTTCTTTATGGTGGAATATTCTTGGTAGAAGAGGGTTTATCTTGCTATCTATTGGAATTGGTAAGKATTTTTCTGCATATTGTTGGTGTTTCTTCTTGTTTCATGGTTATTATTGTCTAAACCCTTGGAGGAGTATAAAGGCATACAATMTCCACTAAGATCTATCACATTTATCTTGGATAAGCCCCTTTGCAAAGGTTGCTAGGAGGAGTAAAAAAGTTTACACCCTCCTAGATTTACCTTGCTTGTTTGGTTTTCCCTAGGAAGTAAAAGGCTTACACCCCTAGGGAGGTAACACAACTATACCTTATAAAAAGAGACCCCATGACCCAATTAATAAGGCACTAGTCTAATTTGCGCTGGAGAAATAAAATAATTGCGTTTGTATGCGTGAAATGTTGAGATACTACAATTGTCTAAGTTGGAATTGATTTTACTTGTTATAAGAATCATTGATCCTCTAAAGTGTCTCTTTTAGCCAAGTGATTCTCTTCTTGTTATAAACTAAAAGATACAGCCATTAGGGTTGAAACAAATCACTCTTTCATATTCTTTTATTACACCTTCTATCGCTGAAAATTGCAAGTAATTAGTGCTAACTATTCTCTTTGTCAAGGGCTTTCATTTGAGTATCTTTCTTGTGAATTTCAGTGGCTAGAACTTGATGTTGTAGAAAATTTTTGATACAGTCACAAGTCTGCCCTAATATATTTCTTATAACATCTTTTTGCAGCCCTACTTTTCCATCAAAACTTGTGTTTAATTATTGGGATATTATCTACATGTTTAGTGTTTGATTGCCCAATAATTGTTTGATGTTTTGGATGGTTAATTTTGTAGCTAGTAACATCTCTATTTGATGATCTATATATTTCCATACTGCTGCAATATGGGACAGCAAGATTATATTGTTGATCCCCTTTGATATAAGGCTTGGTTTATGATCATTTGTCTTATTCCAGGCATGGCTAATATGTTTTGCAGGTACCAAACACTTGGAAACCATCTTCCCATTCACAAGACTCTTTTCCAAGCCTTCCTTCATCTCCAAGCTTGACATTTGTGGGTTTCACTCATCATCATTTCATTTTCCATCTCACTCCCCATAGGGTAACCAAGATTCCCCCCTTGTGGTGATTTCGACATCACTAAAGCGATGGGAGTGTCTATCTAAGGTGACAGTGGGAAGGTACTCCCATAGTTGTCACACTTCCGTGAATTGGGTTGAGATTTTTCCAATCTAGAGATTATGTGATAACCGTGTCTATCTCATATGGTTGGGAGGAGTTATTTTTATCCTCCCCATATAGGTCATAACAATTTATTTCCACATATAATGAACACCTTAAGAAACCACTCAAACTCAAAGATTAATACACCAATTTTTTATGTGGTTAAAACCCTCAAAGAGAGAAACAGTCCACAACCATAGCCAATGCGGTCACTTGAGTAAATATATTAATGCAAAAGAAAATACTGTACATTAGCAAATGTCCTTCCAAGCTATTTAAATAGAGATCATATACCAATCGGGTGCTAAGCCATGGATCAATATAGAGATTAGTATCGAAGATGATATGAACCATCGAATCACTTTATGTCTAGAACATATTGTGACGATCGGATTACAAAATTACAAATGCATACTAAAGAAACACACTTTTACCTAAAGACACATTATACCAATTTGATTTTAACTAAATCCTAAGTGTATAAATATCCTAACAAGGGTATTTAGGGTCTAGTCTTCTCATCTAGTCCTATATTTTCAATAAGTTTCAAAAGTTGAAGGTTCTCAAAAGAGGGAAAAAACATAATCCTAAATTATTAATTTTTTCCCAAGATACATTATGTTGTTTATCCTAACACATTTATCTTTCTAAAGAGCCTTGATATATGAGGAGAAAATGGATTTTCATGTTGAAGGTTCCCAATGAAATTTGTATCTTGGGATGTGTAGGCAGTAATTATCCCTTGTTGCAATTCCATGGCTTAGAGAATTCATGAAATAGTTTATGATATTGGCATTTGTGTCAATGAAAAGTAGAAGTGGTCACTTTTGTAACAAACTATTTCTCCCAATTTGTAATTAATCATAAAATAGGAATTACCATGCTAAAGCATGAGGACAATGCAAATGTATTATTGTTTCAGTTGTCAATAACTAACTGTGGGGGTGAAGCCTTGGAAGTACTGGACATGATATCACTAGAGGAGGGAAAACAATTAATGAAGAAAGGACCGGTGGTTGAATTACCAACTACCTCCATGAATGGGGACATGGTCTAGCTGTAGGAAGTTAGCCCAAAGTACCGCAGGGTCTGGCAGACCAGGCGGACCCAAGCTTCCCTATGATGGAAGGAAGGTGACAGATATACACAAGAATACAACAAGAGAGGAGAGGAGGGTGCAAGATCGTAAGAGAGATGCACAGAGATCTCCAGAGGAGTATGACCAGAAGGCCATGAGCTTGATGTTGGATGAGCATCTGATAAAACTTGCCGAGGCCAAAACAGAGAGGGAGACCTCTAAAAATGCGCAGAGAATAGAACCCGAGCAGAAGTTGGAACAGAGGAAGAACTCTTGAGAATTGTGAGAAGTCCTTGGTGATATCATGGATTGGCACGGGGGTGGCCAGAGTGCTAAGATTGAATGCATCTGAGCCTATGGTCGGGTGGAAGGATGAACACCCACAGTCAGTTGGTTGGCAACAATCTGTAATAGTTAAGAATTTTCCTACCCTTTTTTATTTAGCTGTAACTGGGGATGAATTGGTTATACTATGTATGTTTCAGGAATTGGGCTTGATTTCTTAATGGATATATTGCATCCCTCCTATTTCTACTTGGTTGTATAATTAGGAAAGTAATAAAATCATATGGATAGAACTTGATTGCTACTCTTAAATGCTTGCGTTCAGTGGCGGCTTGAGTTAGAGCCACGAACTGTGAGTTCGTCGACCTTAGGCATAGACTCAAGTATGCATGTTTACTCTATTAGTCACTCTGAGTCCCTTGGAGGACGAAATTTTTGAACTCAGGAGAGGTAGTGCAAACATGCACAGGTTCTCGGCAAGGCAAACTGAAACCTAGAATCCCTTAAGTCCTAGACTTGATTAAGGAGTGCAATAGTTATGCCGAAGATCCCTTTAGGTGTTTAGTTTATGAGAAAGAGCGCAATTCTCTTAAATCCTTCATAACTGATGAAGTTCATGAGGGATAGCGAGAAGTTCAAGTAACTAAAGGTAGTATCCCTTCGTTTGGAAGATGAATGGATGAGATCCTTTCGGAGGATTTGAGGTATGTCACGATCGTTAGATCGGAGGAGGGAACGTAGGCGTTAACACCTCGACCCTTCCAGTCTTCGCAAGTAGTGAAGGAATCGGGAACGTATATCCCAAGATCCATGGGGAGATACCTTGATCATCCATCATAAGGGGCACGTGAAGGGCGATAAGCGTTTCGTTGACTTGCATTTCAGAAGAGTCAACAGGCGGAGTTTTAAGGATTCGCGAAATGCGAAATCCCAACAAAATCTGGGTCGTTTATCTGTGGAGAGGCTCAAAGTCGTTGATCTATAGAGGAATAATAGAAGGCATAGACCTTAGAGGCTTAGAATATCTTCTAAGTCAAAGAGTAATCACAAGCTCAGGAGGAGGAGCAACAACTGCCGTTGGATTGGCAGAAGCGGAGAATCTAGACCTCAAATCCACGTCCAGACACATGAAATAGCGCGCAAGAGAAGATATATCAACGAACGGTGGAGAGCCTTCCAAGAGGAAGGGCTGACAGATGACAACCGTCAAATCTAGTGAGCTTGCAAGGAGGTTAACAGGGGGACTATTAAACGCTCAAAGTTTAGGAGGAACAAGAGTCGTCGATCAAGCGAAACGATCGACCGTTGATTTCTTCCAACGGGAAGAAAGGGATTTAGAACATCAGTTACCGAGAGTCTGGAGAACACGGGGAAGTTGTCCCCAAAGGAAAATTCCTAAACAAGAGACTCGAAGAAAGATAGAGGGAAAATATTTGATCTGGACCATCATATCTAGCGTCGAGGACTGATAGCCTTCAGATTCGAGAGAAGGTGCGCGAGGTTTAACCTTCGTATAAGAAGGAGAGAGAGACCTGTTAAAGTATCGAGAACATATTTGGACTATCCATTTGTAGAGGAAACATGGAAAATATCTAAATTCATCAGGGTTCTGGACATAGGGAAAATGAGGGTGAAGACTAAAGAAAATTCGCAAAAGGGGATTTCACGAAAAGATCACAGCAATCCATCAAGGGGACACGTGGCGAGAGTTAGGCATTTTGATGACTCGCTGTTGAAAGGAGTCAACGGGAGGAGTTCTTAGAACTCGTGAGTCATGAAATCACAACTTAATCCTAGTCGTTGATTAAGAGAGATCACAACCATTAGATCACGGGGCTTGTGGGCCGTTGATCTAACTCAGATTTGGACCGTTGATTTAATTCACCGAAGATTTGAGTTCGGGAGTCGAGAGGTGGAGACTCTGCTAGAGTCCTGAAAGGTGGAGAGTTTAGATTAAATCTGGACTGTTGGTTGGCGGGAGAATCAGAGCTGTCCGATCAGAAGGAAAGGTGACCGTTGATCTCAACGAGAAGAGTTCGGGTTTTGGGGATCAAGGAACCAGAGTTCATTGCAACAAGAATCTTGAAACGCGAAGTTTGGTAGCACCTTTTTGTGTTAGAGCGTGGACGTGGTGAATGGTCATGTTGATGGAGGACTAAGGAGGAGCTAGCAGTCGCTAAGCTCTTTTCGGGTTTTTGGAACCCAGAGGATCGAGGTGCCTTGAAATTTGAAACTCCAAAATGCGATTTCCGGGAGTACCTTTTGGATAGGCTTTGTGGTCACGAGTAGGGGTCACATGGAGGAGGATAAGGGGAGAGCCAACCTGTTCTAGGCCTTGTAGGAACTCGAGGATCCTATCCCTCGAAGAAAAGGAAAAAAAAAATTAGTTTGTCGTAGTGGGTGTGTGACAAAATGGTATCAGAGCATGGTTACAACACTTGGCTTGCTTGGGCTCATGCACGAGTCATATGAAAATATTCTTGAAGTAATTTAAGGAAGCATATCATTCCTTTGGGAAATGATAGCTGGTCCTACAGGAGTGGGATTATGCTAAGGGACGCTAATCTTTAAACTAAAATAGAAATGTGAGCGGATGGAAAGGATCCATAGCTGTAATGATTATTGCTTTGATGAAGGGTTAAATCTAGTATAGGTGTATAACCCCTCATAAATAGAGGAATGAGTCTGGTGACGATTCCCTGAAAAGGGAGAGCATGCGCAGCTCTCGGGTTTCAAGTGGATTGAGAAACAAATTTTTGTTTCTGGGTACAGGAATTGTTGGACAAGGTTTTTCTAATCAAGATGATAAACAGAGCTGTAGAATTATAGAGTGATTGAGTGAGAAATCACATTAGCCTCCCTTTCTTGGTGGATAGTAAAACTAATCTGACAGAGTTCTTGTGGGAGGAAGATGATGGCCTCTATCCCTGACTATGCTGAACAGAAGGAGAAACTCTAGATATAATGGTCAAGACCGATCTTGACCTAAAGATACTCTATATTTCTGAACTAGGATACTTGGTAAGTCGTCCAAATGGTATTAGACATTATTTCTAAAGCTAAGATAAAATGGTTGACTAAATGTTGATCTTGAATGTGGTAAAGGGAGTGTTGGGGAACTTCTAGAATCCCAATGGGTCAGATTGACATCCAGTGGTGGATGGTAGCTATATAGATATAATTGGAAGCTAGTTTGGTTGACTTTGTTACCTTGGGCATGGTTAGAATTGCTTATAATGTATTTATAAGTTCAGTAGCGTTCCAAGGAGGTTGAGGAAATCATGTTTTCTTGCTAGCTACTATAGTATAAAAAGGAAAGTGACCCTGGTTGGTTATTTCCATAAGAAAAGGAAACATCAGTATGAGTTATGACTGCGAGATTAGTCAGGTGAGTGACTGTAATATCTAACCAAAAGAACACTAAGGATGAAACTAAGCTAGTATGATGAATACTTAGTTGTGTATGTATGCTTGAGTGCATGGATTTAATGCATTATGAAGCTTATTGATACAAAGCTTGATATTAATACTAGTTAGGTATGGATGACATTAAACATGCAAGTGATGCACATGTATGATGTAAGAGTATAGTTATAAGCATGATATGGTTGCCCTGATGGGTGAAATATAAAGAAAGTACTTTTCTTGTCTAGATTAAATGAATACTATGGATGCATAACCGACTCCATTCTGAGGAGTCATGAAAGTTCTGTTCCAAATAATAGCCTGAGGGGAATGTATTCCATTTCCTCAAGAAATACTAATATAATTAGATAAAAGGGTGAATGAGAAAAGCTGCTCCGTTGTCAGGATAAGAGGCAAATGACTATGCCTTTGAGAATCACATGAGAAGGATTGTGAACAATCCTGAGTAGACTGATCTTAGAAGTAAAGGTGCATGTGGGCTGTGAGATATACCTATGACAACGACATGCAAGCTTAGGATTATGAAAATAGTTAAGTACATCATAGATGTAAGTTAACAAATATGCATGTTGATATTCCTTAAGGGGAATATTTGGTAAACAACTAAAGCTAACTCAAGGCTAAGTCCATCACAGATAGAGATGGACGTACAATAAGGAAGTTGCATGTTGAAAGAGTTCCCTGTGAAGAAACTGTGTAAGGACTATGTTAAAAGAACATAGTCACAACCTTAATGACTGCTGAGAATTAAACAGGGGGCTATAATAAGAATCCTGGATTAAATTTTAAAATAAATGTGTAAGTGGAAGATTAACAACTATATGTTGACCATTCTGATAACTGAATGGTAATGTGCAGGATGCTCAGGTTCATGATCCATTATGAACAAAAAGGTTTGATGTTAAAGCATGCTGATGTATTCCAACAAGGTTAGAGCGAGACCTAACCAAGGCTGCTCAGGAAAAGAGAAGAAATACCACAATAAGAAGTAGATTGCATAAGTAACAGGGGGAGGAAAGGATGAACACTTTCCTCACCCTAAGAACCCTAAATTGTTTAACAAAGCTGTAGGATTAAAAGTAATTGTTTTGACACCATAGTGATAAGGATTGTATTGCTAAAGACACAATCGAAATCTATTTATGTTGTACTTGTGGAAACATTAAGGATAATGTGATGAAGTGCATACAGATATGCTAGGACATGCCTGAAAATATTTTATTAATTTAAATGCTAGGATACTTGCATTTTAATTTATAGGACGACTAATGTGCTTATGATGTATGTCACGTGTAGAGAGAAATAAGATTGGAACTGTTGAGAAAGATAGTTGCCAATAATGAACAACTCCAATCAAAGGATGACTATGAGAAGGTTCTTGTTGAATGATTATTGAAGGGAATTTAAAAGTCCCCATGGAGCACCACTGATGGGATAATATCAGAGAGAGAGTGCTAGCAGTCAAGAACAGGTATAAAAATGTTCATGCCTATGTGGCACAAGGTATGAAGGGATTGGGTAAGAATCCCTTCTAAAATGTTTTACGGTCTTAATGTTAAGTATGAAATGTTGGAAGGTAGTTGTATGCCTTGGATACCCAAGTAGGGTATGATTCAGGAAGGAGAACCTGAGTGATGGAGGTGTGAACCCCTGGTACTAAGGACTGATTGTAAATCCTCGGAAGAATTCATGCACTGATATGTCATGAACACATGGACCAATCAAGGAACGATTGGAAACATAAAGTGCTCATAGATAGCACGTTGCATGGAATTGCTTCAAGGAAATGCATGTTTGCATAAAGCACAAACAATGAAATTTTCAGTGAGGAAGGAGAACCTTCCAAGGTTTTACTTACATTATAAAAACGCTGAAGGAAAACAAATTTGGGTGGCCATGAGCAGTGGCACACTGGCTATCAATGAATGATGAATGCTTAAAGGAATTCATATGAAACCTTTGAGTTGCATGTGTACTAATCTGGGGTCATGATCAACCTATGGAAGGAAGCATGGACCTGCTGTAAGAGTGAACGAGAATGACTAAGCCATGTGGTGAAGAGGTTGGTTAAATTCCAACACACTGTGGCTAAGAACCTGTCATAAAGTGTGACAAAATTGAAATCAATGCAAGGGTGCATTTGGTATGAATGTGGCCATGAATGTTGGCGCATTCATTAAAATCGATTGATATCCAGATTACATTTTGAAAATTTGGTAGGATGGAATGATGCATAGGTAAGGGATGATGTATCCTTTCACTTTGTATCCTTGAATAGATGAAATGACTTGGACTATTAGTATACTTGATTTTGAAAAAGGTAATGTGCACTAAAACTAAATGCAAGGAATGGTATTTCCTTTTTGAGAAAGTAAATTTGATTGTTAGTATGCACAATTATGAAATTGTTGTAACAATGTTGTGAAGGTGCAATAAAAATGTATATGCATGGAAAATCTAACAATTTGTTTAGCTGATTGAAGTTGAAAGTGCAGGAAACAAAGGGGTCTTGGATATGGAAGCATTGTAAGACCATAAGGAAGGCCAATTGCATGCTGAGCCAAACCGTTATAGGAATGAAAGTCCCATAATTATGGATCTGGTTCCTGTGCAGAATAAATATGAAAACAAATTGTAGAATGGGAAATCTGTAGGTGACAGATTTGTAATAAAATTCTAAAAGTTAGAATTTATAATTATGTCTCATGAATTCTGTATACCTATGATATAGGTGAGAAGAAAAGATATGTCCAGAAAGAACAAATGAAGGCTATCAAAGTTGAAGATGATGAAAAATGGCTACTACTGAGCCATGAGAACCCCGTGATAAGTCATGATCGCCCGAAATATGTTGTGTTGAGGTAACACAAACCGGAGGGATGCCTCAATAGAGAAAGTTTGAGGGATGCCTCGACTGTAAGACTCGATAGAGTCTCTAAAATTCTTCTCGTGTAAGAAAACCTTGGCAAGGCAAGATGGATCACCCGAGGAATTGTATAGTAGTGAAGGGGATGCCTGAGCCTAGTCCTAGAGGGTGAGTGACCGCAAGGAAGAGGATACCTTAATAGTTCTTGTAAAATATTGGGATCATGCACATGGTGGGTAGTTCTTCTTGTGAAAGAAAGCCTTAGCAAGGCAAGATGGATCACCCGAGGGACTTTATAGTAGTGAAGGGGATGCCTGAGCCTGGGCCTGGAAGGTGAGTGACTTCAAGGAAGATGAAACCATAATAGCTCTTATGAACTACTGAATTGGAATCATGCACCCAATGGGTATGTCAAGGGAAAAAAAAACAATGAGCCTGGATAACAAATAACCATGTGGATACAAATCCACAAACTGCACAGATAAGTATTGTGCTAGATTATGAAATTTTCCTCTTGAATTTTGAACAAAAATAAGATGTTTTCACATAGAATTGTGACTAACGTG
>ML794259.1:94452-120067 GCA_009831015.1 Picea engelmannii
CTTCCTTCTAGTTGGTGCTAGAAAAACCAGGGAGTTGGTGCTTCCTTCTAGTGGGTGCTAGAGAAAACAGAGAGTTGGTGCTCTCAGCAAGTTGCATCTTGCTAAACAGAGGTTGTAGCCTCATTATGAGTTGGTTCTCATATAATGTAAAGATTGTAACCATTACTTATCATATAAAGAAAAAGAGGTTTTTACCCTGTATGGGTTTCCTCAGGAAATATCTGTCTCTGTGTTTCTCATATATGTGACTGATGCTGAATGTGCCATTGTTTATTTCCCTGCATTATTGTGATCATCATTTAGTGTTTTAGCAAAGAGTTTAAAAGAAGCATAATTGTTTAAGCACGGTAACAACTGATTCACCCCCCCCCTCTCAGTTGTCCAACAATTTACACCCCAGAAGTATGTACACTCTTCCACGCGGGGGAGTGCAGAGGGGGGGTACCCCCTCTGCGGGGTTCGGGGGGGCTATCCCCCCGGCTGTGGGCAAGCGGGCCCCCAGCGGGGGTCCTCTGGTGGACGTAGCCCACACTAGGTGAACCACGTAAATATGTGTCTCTCTTGTATTGTGTATCTTCTGTGTTTTGTTTCCACATTTGTTTTATTTTATTGCTCCACGGTCCTGTTTTTCTAACACCTTAATTCCTTAATCAAAATTATAAAACCATCAACGAAAACCATCTACTGAAAAAACGTTAAAAACAGACGCAAACAACCACCATTTTTTTTTCAGGGGCTCCACCCCTGTGACCCCCTGCAGAATGAAAACACTAGGTTTGGTTGTGTAAATAATATAACACATATCCAACATTCTCCCACTTGTTTTCTTCTTTGCATACATGGGGTTACAATATTACATATTCAACAATCCAGGGAAACAATGCCCATTGTTTCTCTACACCGAGAGAAATTCTTAGTGCTCACAGACTTTGTCAATGAATCTACAACATTCTTCAAAGTGTCCATGTTCATCAACAACACCTTCTTGTATTCAACCATGTCTCTCACAAAGTGATACTAAACATTAATATGATTTGTCTTTGAATGATAAGCTGAGTTCTTCACCAGGAAGATTGCATTATGAATCTCAATCTATCCTTACAACGTGTTGTACCAACCCAATACCTAAAACATATCTTTGTAACCATATTGCTTCCTTACTTGCATGAGTGGCTACCATGTATTCTGATTCTGTTGTTGAGAGTGCCACTACAACCTGTCTTTTTCTCATCCAACTGATTGCTCCTCCAAATAGGTTAAACACATATGCACGTTTAGATATTATACAATCCATATCTCTAGCCTAGTCTACATCAAAAAATCCATGTATTGTCCAACACTCTATCTAATCCTGGTCATCCTTGGTAGAAAAATCCATAAATAGTAGTGTTGTGAAAATAATTGAAAACCCTCTTTACTGTTGTCCAATGCTCCTTCCCTGGTATTGACATATACTTGCTCAAAACTCCCATTGCATGTGAAATAGTATAGACCATTGCATACATCAAAATTCCAACTGCAATAGCATATGGAACACAAGACATGTCCTCTTCCTTTTCTTGTGTCGTAGGACACTGATCTGCAGATAACATTACACTTACAGGAATACGAATCTCGATCGATTTACATTTTTGCATATCAAACCTCTGCAATATTGTCTCGACATATTTCCTCTAATTTAACCAGAGGTTCCTGTTTTCCAATCTCTTTTAATTTCCATGTCCAAAATGAAATTTGCAGCACCAAGATCCTTCATGTCAAATTTAGAGGACAACTGAGTTTTCACATCCTGGATAATCTCCTTGTCATTTCGTATTAGAAACATATCATCCACATACAAAACCAAATAAATAAGACGAATGTCGATTAATTTGAAATACACACAATGATCAACTTTTCTCCTTGTGAAGCCATGTCCCAACATATAAGTATCAAATATTTGATATCACATCCTTGGTGATTGTTTTAACCCATATATGAATTTTTTTATCCTACATACCAACTCTTTATTTCTCTTCACTTCAAAGTCTTATGATTGCTTCATGTATATTTCTTCTTCTAGATCCCCATGTAGGAATGTTGTCTTCACATCCATATGTTCTACTTAAATATAAAAAAACATCAACAACATATTGAATAAATCTAATAGAATTTAACTTGGTGACAAGAGAAATAATTTCACCAAAGTCAATTCCCTCTACCCGGGAATAACCTTTTACTACTAGCTGAGCTTTGTATTTCTCCACTTTTCCTTCTGCATTCAACTTTTTATTAAACACCCATTTAATTCATGTTATCATAGGATTTGTAGTTGTGAAAATACCAACACAAGTTCCACAAATATTGTGTAACTATAGGAAATCCTACCATTGTCACCTTAGTAAGAAATTCCCTCATTTTAGTGATAGAGGATGTCCACCACATGCGAGGCTTCCCCGGTGACCTCAAGGGATCAAAATAACAAGTTTTTGCCAAGACTACCACCTTGTTGAACCCATTTTGTTCTTCCCCTTCCCTTCTTTTTTCCCTCTTCTTTATCACCTTTCTTTCCCCTCTATAAATTTTCTTCCCTACATATCCCATACATCCTTTCCCTTTCTTGGTTTTTTTGAACTTACCGCACTTAGTTGTTTTTTTTCCATATTCATGGGTTGGCAGACTTGCGGACTCGTGGACGTGTATTATGTTTCCTTTTCTTGTAAGATCAGTCCACCCCAACACTTGGTTTATTTTCTCTTTCGCGGACTTGTGGACTTGCATTTGGTGCCTTTTCATCTCTCACAAGTCATCCGATAAACCTCAACACTTAACCATTTCACAACCACTTCATATATTACGAACTCTTGGACTCACGAACTTGCATTTTCATTTCCAATTCTCACTTTGACTCTCCACCATGAAGTGTCACATTCTTTCACATTTCTCTAGTCACATTTAATGCTATTCTTACGGACTCAACTACTAAATTTATTTATGAAAATGTCGTTCATTAATGATGTTTGTATCGAGGCAATTCACATTTATTTCAAGTTAATGATTTCATCCAAATAAATATAACTTAAGGGTCACTTTACTGTGCTAAGTAGTATTACAAATAAGTTCTCCAACTTGCCGAAGACAACCATGAGAAAACAATATTTCTGCAGGGATACCTTGAACCTGTTCGCCAAAGAAGACCAGAACTACCATTGGACTAGGTCATATTGGAACTATTCAAAAGTGTTGTATAAAGAAAACAATAAATTATGGACATCAAGGATAGCTCTTGTCGTCTTCGTCCCAAAGGATTATGAATGAAAATATATTATAACCTAGTGCATCGATAAACTTATCCATAACATAAGAACTATCCCATTGAAAAGTGAATCTCATGTTTCACTGGCACCTTTAGTGTTCAAGAAGATGTTGATATTGTCAGAGCCGAACTTGGTCTATAAAGGGGAAGATGCCAGAAATTTTCTGAAAAGAAAAAGTAATGGAATATAACTTCTACAAGAATATCTGCAAGATCCGGCCTTAATGCCAGAAGACATATCCAGGATTCAGGTTAGTTATTTAAAATAACCATATAAATAAATTGCTTAGTTATTTACTCGAATTACTGGTCAATATTCTACAACAACTATTCCCCGATTGGCATTGTATATATTTCATTTCACTGTTCACAAGAATGCAATATTTGATCGGGCAAGGATTATCTTAAATGAAGTCACTACACAACTAATAAAGTTCAATACTAAGAAGAAATTTTATATGGCATCTTATTTGGTGTTCTCCATCACCTACTGTCATGTTTTTAAAGGATTAAGCATTTCTAAAAGGGTAAACTCAAAAGTGGACCCTGTAACCATGTGGTATCAAGCTCTGTGGAGAAAAAAGGTTGGCCACCATTGTTGGTTTTCTTCATATAAGATATGATCTATATATAATTACAATGATGAATGTTCCATATATAGGGAAGATATGGTGACCATCCATGAAAGGATGTGTCCCTTGAATAATCAATAACTATTTATTATTATCATTTACTTATTATATATGATATTTAATAATCAATAATTATATTATTAATTTTTATTCTAAGAGAATGTCTTCCCGATGTTGTCCAAATATCACACTCCCTCTCAATGAGGTAGACATTCTGCATCATGCCAAGCTTGTCTTTGAAGTATACCAACTTCCCCCTAGAATCATGACACTTTTCTATCAGTCTTGGGAGACGTCTCTCTCCCACCTGAACCGAGGAGAAACTCCTTTTGCAGCTCTCCCTCTGAGCCAATTAAATCTCTCTAAGATTAGGCTCACTCTAGGTCTGCATGTAATAGCATATAGAATATTGAGTCTTTATTATTCCTTGTCAAATAACCATGACTAGGACAAAGACCACACCAGGTTCTTTCACCACAAGTACACACCTGTGAGTGAATGTCAACCTGATGCTAACTGACACGTGGAAATCACTTCAAGCATCTTGAGTCCATATTATTCCTTGTCATGATCAAGGAAAGACTAAGTCTAGGCCCATTTACCACAAGTGCACCTTTATGATAAATGTATCCTATCTCCCTTGGTCTGTAGCTCAATCTAGTAGAATTTCTGCCCGATGCTGAAACATCAACACTCCCTCCTAGTACACAACTACTGTATAGAGACATGCAGTCTCCACCAGTGGTACACAACCACCATAAAAGAAAAAGGTTTTTCAAACATGTCACTCCCATGTGGACTTCTAGAGGCTACTCCCTCTAGGAACACTTAGGGTCAAATCCCCATAGTGTGTGACATCAAGTATCAACTACCTTGACATGTCCTCATGTTCTCTCCACATGGGACATTGGGTTATAATCCCAAATGCACTTATCCCTTCTTGAATAATTTTCCTCACAGATAAACTCAACTCAATTCATAGAGGAGTACGATCTCGAGAATTTTTGTCACACATGACACTCCCATGTGGAATTCTAGAGGCTACACCCTCTAGAAACACTATGGTCAACTCCCATAGGGTGTGACATCAAGGGTAAAATCCCTTGACATGTCCTCATGTGCTCTCCACAAGGGACATTTGGCTATAAGCCCAAACACACTTATCCCTTCTTGGATAAGTGTCATCACAGATCAACTCAACTCAGTCACAGAGGAGTATGATCTGGAGAATGTCTCAGGAAGCTGCAAATAACAAAATTCCCTCTCAGTGAGGGAGGCATTCTTTGTCGCGCCAAGTTTTTCATGAAAGTACTTGAACTTCATCCTGGTTTGGTAAGAACATTAGCAACCTGCTCATCTCTAGGAAGGTATTGCACCAATACTTCCTTCATCTACACCATGTCTCAGATGTAATGGTAATTGATCTCAATGTGGTTTGATTTGTCATGAAACACTAAATTATCTGAGATCTTCACACAACTTTGGTTATCATAATTAATAATGGTGGAATCCAGCACATGTTCGGATGAATCTGCAAGGAGCTTGCAAAGCCACGCTTCTTCACAGACTGACATAATTAATGCAATGTACTTTTCTTTTGTTGTGCTCAAAGCCACATAAGTTTGTTTCCTTCTACACCAGAAAACCATGGAAGATCCCAAAGTGAAGCAATACCCGAAGGTGCTCTTTCTGTCCACTGTGCTCCCTGACCAATCAAAGTCAATATATTCCTGACATATCATATCAATACTGGAAGTATATCTCAGACCATGTCCAACTATTCCTCGCAAGTATCTCAACACATGATTTGCAACAATCCAGTGTGTCTATCTCGATTGACTTATAAGCTGGCTAAGTGCACTCACTGCATAGAAAATATTTGGTCTGGTGTTAACCAGATACATCAATTCTCCAATCAGTTGTTTGTACAAATTCAGGTCAATTTCGTCAGAATCGAAAGAAGACACACTTAGTTTGTTCAGATTTGTCACTATTGGTGTAGCCATGGGCTTCAAGTTCAACATCCCAAACTTCTTCAATATCTCAAGTGTGTACTCCCCCGACTCAAGAAGATATCATAAGTTCTCTGCCACACCTCTAGTCCCAAGGAGTAGTGCATCATACCAAGGTCCTTCATCTCAAACTTAGAGGCCAATGCATACTTGCATTCAACAATAAGGCTCTCTATATTGGTGAAGAATAAATCATCAACATAGAGAACCAAAATCAGGGACTCACCATTAACAATATTGTAGTATAGGTTGGGATCGACAACACTTTTGTTGAAGCCCAAAAACCATCAGGTGTCCATCAATCCTCACATACCAATCTCGAGGTGGTTGCTTGATTCCATACAAGGCCTTCTTCAACCTACACACATGTAATGTTCCCAAGCCAAAAAAAATTCTTGGAACACTAACTTCTCATTGTTTGTCTGTGTTTTCTTATGTGTTTATAGGTTTACTCATGGAGTTGCACATTAGGGTTTATATGATGTTGATTAAGCAATTGAACAACAGATATGAAGCATATATAATAAACAAGACAAGATACAATAAGTAACACCAATATAGAACCAATAATGTCAGATATGACCTTTATTTAGATAGTATATAGATCCTTGAACAAGAGATCTGCAGATCTGGAAGAAAACCCCAATAATATTAAAGATAGGTTATAGGCTGCTACAATAATAGACAATACAATGATAATATACTCCCAAAGGATCTCTGAAGAGAATATCCAAGCCTCCAAAGGCCAAAAACTACAAGAGAAGACTGATGAGATGAGATCCTGATCCAATATGGTACCAAACCCCTCCAACTGGCTGAGCTGCTCACTGCCCTGGCTGTTGAAGAACCCCTAAGTTTCAACCCTCCTCTTTCTGTGCTCCAAATTCTCCAAAAGCTTCCCAGAATGTAGACCAGGTTTCTACAACCTCCCTGGAAAAGTTTCAGGATGAAGGGTGAATTTTTGACCCTCCAAATGAGAAAACCCTCAACTGGTTTGCGCCCCCTTGGTTGAATGAATCTCCAATATTTCGGCCTCACCTCTAAAAGCCTCCAAATGCTACAAGAATCACCATAATGATAGATTGGGCCAAGAAAAACTAGCTGGTGAATTCTCAAGATGATCTATGAAGATGTGGACCACCAAATAATAAAAACCTCCTTTTGCAGTGCGCCCTCTCTTCCTCCAAGTCGTGCCAAGCTCCAAGAAATAATCTGTTGGGAAAACCTCCTCCTAAATAGACTATAAATGATGCTCCGTACCATACGAAGAAAACCCAGATGATCCTTTGCCAAAAATCTCCCTCCTTACTTCAGATCGAACTGATATTCTCAAGGTGGTGCACCCTCCTACTAGAAACCCCCTAGGTTATGCACTAGCCTGCTTCTACCAATAGATCTGACCCCTCCAACACTGTATAATGGTGTGGGAGGATTTTTTTACCTTCGGAACCAAGCTTGGATCAAGTAAGGTGGGATATTTCACCACCAATTTGATCTCTAGGGTTTTAGTCACAAAACCCTAAAAAATGCTTGTTCTTAAGAGCTCAATGAAAAATATGATAATAATCCAGAATTCTTTAGAAGTGTGCCCTCTCTTTCTTTTATAGCTCCAATGTATTCTCTTGTTGAGTTAGTTAACTCCTAGGGATAACTCTTAACTTAACTGCACCTTTTCTTTTCTTTCGTTGAGCTACCCTTTTTCACACAAAGTCAACTCAACAATATAATGTTGTTCTTAGGAAGTATATTCCAGTTTACTTCGTCCCCATGGTGCATGAGAATATAGTCTTATGGGGATAGCTAGACTACTAAGTCTCTCCAAAACTCTTCATCAAGAGGTGGGGGACATTACAGTCTCCCCTACTAGAAATTGCTTGCCCACAAGCAATTCTGGATCTGTCTCCTGAATCATTTGTTCCCCTTCCTAGGTGGAATCCTCTATGGGTAGGTTCTTCCACTTGACCAAATATTATCTAATGCTTATTTTCCTCAACTTCTTCTCCTTGACTTCTAGTATCTCCTCTGGTATCAGTACCAACTATGCTTCTTCATCCAAAGGTGGCAATTCCTCAATAGGAATGATATGTTTACCAATGGCTCTCTTCAAACATGACACATGGAAGACATTGTGTATTTTGTTTCCTTGTGGTAGATCAAGCTCATATGCCATGACCCCTACCCTCCTATTGGCCTTGTATGGACTGAAAAAACGAGTTTGGAGCTTCTCTTCACAACTTCTCTTAATGGATGTCTGCTTGTATGGTTAAAGCCTCAAATAAACCAAGTCACTAACCTCAAATGTGTTCTCTACCCTGTGCTTGTCTGCTTGTACCTTATATTGATTATGTGCCCTTTACAGGTGGTCCTTCAGTTCCCTGAGTATGTCCTGACTCTACTGAATCCAGTCATGAACCATGGGAGCCTTTCTATCTCCAAAGACAATCTCCACAAATGAGAGGGGGTCATAGCTATATAAGGCCCTAAATGGTGGCATACCAATGGACATATGATGGGTGGTGTTGTAGAAATACTCCCCCAAGTGAAGCCATTTAACCCATGCCTTTTGCTGCACTGCCACATAATTCCTGAGGTAGCCTTCAACCCATTTGTTGACTATCTTTGTTTGGCCATTTGTTTGAGGATGATAACTGGTACTAGGTGTTAGGGCTGTACCTACCAATCTGAAGAGCTCCTACCAAAATGTGCTCATAAACCTATTGTCCTTGTCACTCATAATGGTTTTGGGAAAACCATGCAATCTGAAAATCTCCTAGAAGAACATATCTGCGACCTGTGATGCACTGTAGTATGTGGAAATGGGAAAAAAATGTGCAAACTTAGTCAACCTGTCTCCTACCACAAAAATATAATATTTTCCCTGAGCCTTGGGAAACCCTGTGATGAAATCCATATATATGCTTTCCCATTTGTGCTCTGGAATGGGAAGTGGTTATTAGTAATCATGTTGGGTGAGTGTGTTCATCCTTGTTTACCTGACAAGTGATGCGCTCCTTGATGTTCTCTCCCGAATCTGCCTATATGTCTTGATGAACCCTTGATGCCTTGATACTGGTGAATCATGGCATGCTTGTAGGACCTTGGCCTTAAATGTTGATTCGGGGACCAAGAAAATTCGGCCCTTGTAGTATATGATGTCATCCATGATTCTAAAGTTGTCATCTTGTACCTGTACATCCATCACTTTGCATGCAAATTTGTTTTTTGAATATTCCACCAAAAGGCGGGCTTTCCAACCCACTGAGATGTCGGTCATGGAATAGACTGGTGGTCTTCTGGATAAGGCATCTGCCACCACATTATTCTTCCTTTTAAAAAACTCGATGTCAAAGTCATAAGCCTAGATTTTTCTCACCCACTTCTATTGCCTCTCATTCAAGTTCTTCTGATCCAGGAAGTACTTGAGGCTGTTGTGATCTGTCTTCACAACAAATTTTGCCCCAACCAAATACTGCTTGAACTTAGCCAATGCATGCATGATAGCTAGCATTTATTTGTCATAGATGGTGTAGAGGAGCTTAGGATCTCTCAATTTTTCGTCTTTCATAAACAATAGGGTGCTTATTATGCATAAGCACTGCCCCAATGCCTTCCCCTGAGGCATCACACTCTACTATGAAAGGTTGTGCGAAATCTGGTAGGGCCAATACTAGGCACGTACTCATCACCTTCTTCATTTTTTCAAAGGTCAACTGTGCTTCTGGGCTCCACTTGAATGCCCCTTTCTTGGTCAAATTGGTCAAATATGCATAAAGTTGAGAGAAACCCTTGACAAACATCCTGTAATAGCAACATATGCCCCAAAATCCCTTTAATTATGTGAGTGTCTTAGGTGTGGGCCAGTCAAGTATAGCTTGTATCTTCTCTTGGTCTACCTGTACCCCCTTCACTCCAATGATGTGCCCCAAATAAAGGACCTATGTCATTCCAAACTCACATTTGGATTCCTTAGCATATAAGGATTTCTCTTCCATGATAGCCAAAATATGCTCTACATGCTGAAGGTGCTCCAGGTCCCAAGTTTTGCTATAGATCAACAAGTCATCAAAGAAGACCAAGATGAAATTCCTTAGTTTCTTATTGAACAAATGATTCATGCAATATTGGAAAGTGGTTGGCACATTAGTTAGCCCAAAAGGCATTACCAAGAACTCATAGTGTCCATAGTGACATTGGAAAGTAGTCTTGGAGATATCTTGCTCCCTCATCTTTATCTGATGATAGCTAGAGCGCAAGTAAATCTTTGTGAAGTATACAACCCCATGGAGCTCCTCCAATAGCTCATAAATCCTCGGGACGGGGTATCTATTATTAATTTTCTTCTTATTTAAAGCCTTGTAGTCAATACACATGCACATCGTCCCATCCTTCTTTTTCACCAATACCACTGAAGATGCAAAGGGATTGGAACTTGGCCTAATGTGACCCATGTCTAATAATTCTTTAATGGCCTTCTCAATCTCATATTTATACTTCTTGGGGTGCTTGTAGGGAGTAGTGATGACTGGTTTCACACCCTCTTCCCACTCTATGATGTGCTCAAACCTCTTATCTGGTGGTGCCCCTGGTGGTATGGGTTCAAAGACCTTGTCGTGCCTATCAATGATCCTCTGGATCTCTGGTGGGTAGTGAGTTTCCCCCTTCTTATCCACCTTAACTGATATTATAAACTCTACTACATAAACAATGTATTCCCTCCTGAAGATGCCCTCCATGTGCTTTGTTGTTACCACTCTCGGTGTGTTTCCTGTCATGCCCCTGAGAACCACCTTTTTCCCATTTTCCTCTGTAAAAGACATTTCCATGGTCTTGTAATTTGTGGTGATTGGCCCCAATGTACTAAGCCACTATACTCCAAGGATGATGTTGGTGTATGGAAGGTCCATAACATATAAATCCTGTGCCAAGTTATGCCTACCCAGTGTAAGCTTCATTCCTGGAATGTATCTGTCACAAGACATGGTGCACCCTCCTACTACCTCCACACGAAATCCCTCAAACTCAACATTAGGTATGTGTCTCCTTTATAGTAGGGCTGAATCGATGAATTTGTGTGAAGCACCCCCATCAATGAGAACTGAGACATTCTTCCCTTGTAGCACCCCTCTCATCCTGAAAGTGTTGAATTTAGGTACCCCGCTCATGGATGCTAGTGTCACATTTTCATCTGCTGCAAGGACATGACTTGCATGCTCCTCTTCTGCATGTCATGTGGCCTCTGCCTCTATGTTCTATAGATGGATGAAATCTTCCTCCTCCTCATCATCCGAGATCACCTCAGTGTAGTGAGTCTTTCCCTTGCCCATGCATTTGTGTGTTGGATCCCAATGCTCTTTGCAGGTGAAGCACAACCGCTTCCTTCTCAATTCCCGCCTAGTGGGCTCATCCATCCTACCCCTTCCTCGGTTAAACCCCCTTTGGTCTCTCCCTCCTTGGTTCATAGGAGGTCTTTGGTCTCTACCCCCTTGGTTTAGAGGTGGTCTAGGGGTAAATCTCATATTTGTTGTTGATCCTAAGTCTCTGGTCTTCCATATCGCATCATGCAAGTTGGCAGACTTGAAATCCTTGACCCAACCCCTCAAGGGTTCCATCAACCCTTCTGTTAAGAGCATCATAAGTCTCGATTGAGACACATCATGTACCATAACCGTTATCCTCTTAAACTCTTCTATGTAAACCTCTGGTGATCTTGTCTGTCTAAGCTGGGTGAGTTCCCTAAAAGGTAGCTCCAGATCCCCCTAGTCAAACCTATCATGAGCCTATGTGTAAACTCTGTATAAGATGTGATCTAATTGTGACCCAGTGTGGTCAACCCATGGTACCACCAATCATGAGCCTTGCCCTCCAAGTACATGGTGGAAAACATTATGGCATACATCTACCTCATGGGGTTAAGATGTAGGTAGGTATTGAGTTTCTGCACCCATGCTTGCACAATCACCTTAAAAGATCCATCAAAATAGGGAATTTCCATCTTGCCTACTGATCCGGGATCTTTTCATCGAGTGACTTATAAATAATTGCATTAAATGAGCATAAATTAAAGTGCACCATTAAAGAAGGAAAATCTCAATAATGAAGAGACATAGCATCAAATATGAACACAAAAAAATTAATTACGGAGTTCGTCCCTGGTGGACTACGTCTCCGGGTCCTTCTCTCAAATGGGTAGGCCTTTTTATTAACTCAACAAAATAATTTGGCACAATACATAAGTATACCTCATTCTAAAATCAAGCTACAAAAGTTTTGCTCAAATCATAAAACAGAGAACACCACTGAATTCGTGGCGTCTAATTACCCAAAAATGATTGTATCCATGCCTTGATCCGACTCTTCCACTCCCAGGCCCAAGAGAATCTTTGTCTCAATTTTTGTGCCCTACAACCTGCAATAAATGATGAATAATTTGTCTCAAAAACTGTGTCGATCCGTACCCATGCAAGCTCTCTTTCCAACATTGGGCGGATTCATGTTTTAAATAATAAAACCAAAGTTACAACCAATGTGAGGCCATTAGACTATTGTTTATGGAGCATCTATTAAGGCGTGTATAAGGGGGGAGGTCCCGGGGTCAAGCCCGCGGGCCTCCCCTTTTGGCTTAACCATTGTAATATATATATATATATATTTGACATAAGCATGTTCCACTAAATTTGGGGAGGCTTCTATAGGTTGGTCAGTTTCCAGATTTGGTGGGGTCCCGCCAGATTTGGTGGACCCGCCAAGTCTTATATTTTTTGAAATTTCGATCATGGGTTGTCATTGGGCATTTTCCCACTGCCATGTGGCATCCCATGACTGGGCCACATGGCAGCCAACCATCAGGCCACGTTAAACACTATAAAATCACCATGCAATGTCAGAATATAGTCTACCAACTTAGCTTGCCACGTCACTGTACGAACTGCCACATGGCACAATTTTACTGGTCCCCGAAATGATCCAGAAATGCCAAATATGAGTGACACGTGGTAGCCTCTGGTGCTGTCATGTCACCATGTTGACATCATGATGATGTCAGCATGACACATGTCACCTCCTGCACATGCCACGTATGTTGTATGGATGCTGACATCATCCATACCGATGCAGATGTCAACAATACCTTCAACAGTACGGATGGTCACTCATCCCCCTGCTGATTGGGTTAGGTTGAACAAACTTTGACTGCGAATATCTTTCGATCCATAACTCTGTTTGATGATCCATTTGTGTCGTTGGAAAGATTGCGACGTGCTCTTCGTGATGATGCCATTTTCACAGAGTTTTGATCACTTTGAATATTTTCCTTTTCTCTATCTGCTGAGGCCATTCTGAGCGTCATGGATTGCCCCCTACGAGTTCTCAGATATCCTTAGTCTTCTCTAGATCCTTTTTGGATCATGCCTTCCCACTGGGACATTTTTGGATTGCCAAAATATTTCATCAATCAATAGATAAGTGAGGGAAGAGTTCCCTCACCTTGTCCTTCTCAATCCACTTTGCCTTGCTTGTATGTGTGCCCTTTAAGACAATTCAAAGATAATCAGCATCACCCCTACGTAAAGTCCTCGTCCTTCTGTCTAGGATGATATCTTCCGTTAAATCATCCAAGTACTCAGAAGAAAACTCATCAACTAAAGGTATTGACACTTCCTCATCCTGATCCATGATAATGGGAGGCTAAAAAAGTTTCAAGTTCTCTATGTTTACAACTGAGAAAATCTGCATATAAGGTGGAAGATCCAGACAAAAATAATTGGTAGCATTTTTCTCCAATATAGTGGAGGGTCCATAATGAATGGGCTTGAGTTTCTTTCCTTCACCTTTCAATCTCTCCATGCTAATGTGAAGCCATACCCGATCTTCAACCTGGAACTGATGATCAACCCTGTGCTTGTCATTTCGAGCTTTATACTGTTCTTGAATTTTCTCAAACTTCTCCCTGATTTCCTGTTGCACCTACTGGATCCTCTGGATGAACTTTCGGGATCTGTCATCTTTTCTTTCTTCATTTGAATCAACATCTCTCCCATACATCAAGTGAAAAGGAAATTTAGGTAGGTACCCAAAACATGTCTCAAAAGGTGAACACTGAGTGGAGGAATGTAAGGCTCAGTTGTAAGCATGATGTACATAGGGTATTTGTTCATCCGATAACTTGGGCTGCTTGTTGCAGTAGCCTCGAAGAAAAAGTACCACTGTTTGGTTTACAACCTCTGTCTATTCATTGTTCTGTCAATGGAAAACAATGCCCCTCTTCAATTTGGTGTCCATCATCCTCCACAGGCTTGTCCAAAAATCCCCAAGGAATCGAGTATCTCAATCTGAGATAATGCATGTGGGTAACCCAGAGTGAACCCAAACATATTGAAAGAAGATATTAGTAGTGTGCTCAGTAGTGATCTGCTTTTTACATGGCGTCAAGATACACATCTTGTTGAACCTATCCACTATAACATACAAATAGTCATGACCCCCCTTTGACATTGGTAAACCCCCTACGAAATCCATGGAGATACTTTCCCATGGATGGGATGGAACATGTAGTGGTGAGTATAACCTTAATTTTCTATTAGTGGGCTTACAAGTAGAACACACCACACACCCCTTTACATATTTAGTTACAATTGCTTTCATTTGAGGCCAGTAACAAACCTCTGCAAATGAGCCATAGTTTTTCCTACCCCAAAATTCCCAGACACAAGAGTAGTGTGAGCTTCTTGTATTACATGGACTCATTCACTTGTAGGAATACATAGCTTTCCAAGATGGTAGAGTAGTTTTCCCTATAGACAATAGTTCTCTACTAGTGCACCATGGGTTAGCTTCTCATATACTTCTTTAAAATCTTCATCAATGGTATATTGTTCCACATAACTATCAAGAGATAAAGAAGTATTCTTCAAAATAATAGAAGAAACAATAGGAGGTCTAGGAAGCATATCATCTACCTTGTTACTTGTACCCTTTTTGTACTTGATTACCAAATGAAATTGTTGTATAAAACCCATCCATCTGTAGTGTCAAGATTGTTGCAGTTTGGTTTGTGCTTGGAGATACTGTAAGGGTTGGTGATCTGTATGTATGATTGTTTCCTTCCCTAACAAGTAGTGTTTACATTTCTTACTCTTTGAACTAATGCATACAACTCTTTATCATATGTAGTATAGTTAACAACAACTTGGTTAAAAGTTTCAGAGTGGTAACAGATAGGCTTACGATATTGCATCAATACTACACCCATGGCGTATCCATTGGCATCTGTCTCGATCTCAAAGGGCTTTTGAAGATTCGGCAATGCTAGTACTGGTGTGGTACTGATCTTTTCCTTCAAGGTGTCGAAAGCTTTTTCTTGCTTTCCTTCCCACTGAAAAGTGTTCTTCACACTGGTTAAGGCATGCAAATGAGTTGCTATAAAGGATAAGTTTGAAATGAACCTCCTCCAATACTGGATTGAACCTAAGAAGCTCTAGATCTCGGTTACACTTTTTGGCTCAGGCCAATTTACAATTACATCAATCTTGGAAGGATCAATTTTTAATTTTCCTCCTCCTACAATATGACCTAAGTACACAAGTGCAGTCTTGCCAAATTCACATTTAGACAATTTTACATACAACTTTTCCCTTTGCAAAGTATCCAATACTTGCTTTACATGCCTCACATGTTCATCCCAAGTCCCGCTAAAAATAATAATGTCATCTTGATCCAAGATCTTTTCATCGTGACTTATAAAGAATTGCATTAAATGAGCATAAATTAAAGTGCACCATTAAAGAAGGGAAAACTAAAAAATGAAGAGACATGAGCATCAGATCTGAAAACAAAAACTTGATAACGGAGTTCGTCCCTGGTGGACTACGTCTCCGGGTCCTGTTCTCAAATGGGTAGGATCTTTCTTTAACTCAATAAGAGAATTTGGCAAAATACATAAGTATACCTCATTCTGAAATCAAACTGCAGAAATAATGCTCAGATCAGAAAAAAAACATCTCCATTGAATTCGTGGCATCGAATTACCCAAAAATGACTGTCTCCACGCTTCTATCTGACTCTAGCACTCCCAGTCCCAATAAGAATTTTGTCTCGGTTTCTGTGCCCTATGCAACCTACAATAATGACAGTTTGTTTCCTCGTAAACCATGCATGTAGGCGTACAGTCTGCACCCCCCCTCCAGTTGGGTGGAAGCCTAGCTTAAATAGTAACTGGGCAGACAGAGTTACCAACGGGTTTGTTAAGCGAGTTTGTTGTTGGTGCTAAAGTTAAAGAATTATATGTGGGGGAGGTCCTGGGGTCAAACCCGCGGTCCTCCCATTTTGGCTCTTTGTTTATAACCTCCGCTACATTTGGATGCAACTTCTAACTTTGGAGGATGTGACAGATACAGCAAGACCTCCGCCAGATTTGGCGAGGGTCCATTTTTATATATTTTTTTATCTTTCGATTACAGGCCCTCCTTGGGCATTTCGGGGGTGTCACGTGGCACCCTTCGATTGGGCCACATTGCATCCACTGATTGGGCCACCTGGTTGTTGATGTCACCTCCACGTCAAATTCGTACATGACACATGGCACCTTCTAGGTGGTGACACGTGGCATCACCTGGGGGTGCCACGTGGCACTTTTCTACCGATCCACATGAAGCCCTAAAAATCCTATTGGTGGGTGACACATGGAAGCCTCTTATGCTACCACGTGGCATGATGAATTCATCATCTGTCATGCTGACTTCATCCTACCATGTCATTTGTGGACGTCAGCAGTACGTATGATGATGTGGCCCCTGTTGACTTACCTTGTTTGACCGCAACTTTGACCGCGAATATATTTCAATATGTAACTTTGTTTGACGTGTCGTTTGCACCATTAGAAATATTGCGACACACTCTTCACGATCATGCCACTTTCATTGAGTTTTGGTAACTCTAAATTTTTTCCCTTTCTTTGTCTGCTGGATCCATTTTGAGTGTTCTGAGTTGCCTCTGTGAGTTCTGAGTTGTTCTTAGCCTTATCTGGATCCTTTTTATATCACACCTTCCTACTGAGAGATTTTTGGGCCACCAAAAGATTTCATCAATCAACATGTAAGTGAGGGAAGAGTTCCCTCACTTTTTCCTTCTCAATCCACCTTTCCTTGCTTGGATGTGTGTCTTTTAAGTCTACTTGAAGATAATCAACATCACCCCTGCGTGAATTCCTCGTCCTCCTGTCCAGGGTGATATCTTCATGTAGCTCATCCAAGTACTCAGGTGAAAACTCATCAACTGAAGGTATTGAAACTTCCTCATCATGATCCATGATCATGGTAGGCTAAAAACATTTCAAGTTCTCAAAGTTCACAACTGAGTAAATCTTCATGTAAGGCGGAAGATCCAGACGAAAAACATTGGTACCACTTTTCTCCAAGATAGTGAAGGGTCCATAACAAATGGGCTTGAATTTCTTTCCTTCACCCTTCAATCTCTACTTGCTGATGTGAAGCCATACCTGATCTCCAACCTGGAACTGATGATCAACCTTGTGCTTTTCATGCCGATCTTTATACTATGCTTGAGTTTTCTCCAACTGTTCCGTGAATTCCTAGTGTATCCATTGGATCCTCTGGATGAACTTGCAGACTCTATCCTCTGTTCGTTCTTCATTCACATCGACATCTCTCCTGTACATCAAGTCAAAAGGAACCTTTGGTAGATACCCAAAACATGTCTCAAAAGGTGAACTCTGAGTGGATGAATGTAAAGATCGGTTGTATGCATGTTGTACATATGGTATCTATTGATCCCATAACATGGGATTCTTGCTGTAGTAGCCTCGAAGCAAAAGTACCACTGTTCAGTTTACCACCTCTGTCTGTCCATTGGTCTGTGGATGGAAAGCAGTGCCCTCTTCAATTTGTTGTCCATCATTCTCCACAAACTAGTCCAAAAGTCCCCAAGGAATCAAGTATCTTGATCCGAGACGATGGATGTGGGTAATCAAAGGTGAACCCAAGCATGGTGAAAGAAGAGGTTAGCAGTCTTCTCAGCAGTGATCTGCTTTTTACATGGCATCAAGATACACATCTTGCTGAACCTATCCACTACGACATACAAATAATCATGACCCCCTTTCGTCATTGGTAAACCCACCACAAAATCCATGGAGACACTTTCCCATGAATGGGATGGAACAAGAAGTGGTGTGTACAACCCCAATTTTCTATTAGTGGGCTTACAAGTAGAACACATCACAAACCCCTTTACATATTTAGTTACAATTGCTTTCATTTGTGGCCAGTAACAAAACCTCTGCAAATGAGCCATAGTTTTTCCTACCCCAAAATGCCCAGACACAAGAGAAGTGTGAGCTTATCGTATTACATGGACTCGTTCACTTGTAGGAATACATATCTTTTCAAGATGGTAGAGTAGTTTTCCCTGCAGACAATAGTTCTCTACCTGTGCACCAAGTGTTAGCTTCACATATACTTCTTTAACATATTCTTTATATATCATGAGATAAATAAGAATTCTTCAAAACAATAGAAGCATCAATAAGAGGTCTAGAAATCATATCATCTACCTTGTTACTTGTACCCTTTTTGTACTTGATTACCAAGTGAAATTGTTGTAGAAAACCCATCCACCTGTAGTGTCGAGATTGTTGCAATTTGGTCTGTGCTTGAAGATACTCTAAGGGTTGGTGATCTGTATGTATGATTGTTTCCTTCCCTAACAAGTAGTGTTTCCATTTCTTTATGCTTTGGACTAATTCATACAACTCTTTATCATATGTAGGATAGTTAACAAAAACTTGGTTAAAATTTTCAGAGTGGTAACAAATAGGATTATGATATTGCATCAATACTGCACCCACGATGTATCCACTAGCATCTCTCTTGATCTCAAAAGGATATTGAAGATTTGACAGTGCTAATACTGGTGCGGTATTGATCTTCTCCTTCAAAGTGTTGAAATATTTTTGTTGATTTCCTTCCCACTAAAAAGTGTTCTTCACATTGGTTAAGGCATGCAAAGGAGCTGCTATAAAGGAGAAGTTGGGAATGAATATCCTCCAATACTGGACTGCACTGAAGAAGCTTTGGACTTCAGTTACACTTTTTGGCTCAGGACATTTTACAATTACATCAATTTTGGAAGGATCAATTTTTAATTGTCCTCCTCCTACAATATGACCTAAGTACACACGTGTAGTCTTGCGAAATTCACTTTTAGACAGTTTTACATACAAATTTTCCCTTTGCAAAGTATCCAATACTTGCTTTACATGCCTCACATGCTCATCCCAAGTCCCGCTAAAAACAAGAATGTCATCTAAATATACAATCACAAAGTCATCTAGGAAAGGCTTGGATACATCATTCATCACATGCATGAAAGTTGTCGTAGCATTACAAAGCCCAAACGACATAACTAACCACTCAAACAATCCATGTTTGGTTTTAAAGGCGATTTTCCATGCATCCTGTTCTGCGACTTTGATTTGATGATATCCACTGCGCAAATCCAACTTAGTGAAATAAACAACATTCTTCAATTGATGAAGTAAATCATCTATGCGAGGAAGAGGGTATATACTTTTCACCGTTATTTTATTTAAAGCCGGATAATCGACACACATTCTCCATGTACCATCCTTCTTTGGCACCATCATGATCAGAGAACCACAAGGAGATGAACTGGGCCTGATGACCCCTTGATCCAATAAGCCCTGTACCTGCTTCTTGATCTCTGTCATCTCCACAACTAACATCCTGTACATGCCCACATTAGGAAGAGGAGAATCCTGCTGAAGATGTATCTCATGTTGGATTTCCTTCTTAGGAGGTAACCCATCTAGTTCCTGAAAAATATCATCATACTTAGAAACAATATCAATTAATTCCTTTTTATGAGATGGATCACACCCTTGGAAAGCATTGGATGTCCTGACATCTTTCTCTTTGACGACCACGAGTACATATCTCTTATTAGTGTTTACGAGTCTTTTCATTTGACCTGCACTAACAAGTGTTGTATTTACCCTCATGCTGTGAGCTCTAACAATATGTTCCACTCCCCCTTTAGTAAGGTGGTATTTTTTCTCATGACGAAAGAAGACTACTTTTATATCATAAATATAAGGACTTCCCAACACTATGCCACATATATCAAGTGGTACAACATCCAAATCCACTTCATCAATCAATTTTGAAGCAATAACAAATATGATCCTACATTATTTGGTGACATTAAGTTTTTCTTTATCACATACCCAACCAAGAGGATAAGGCTTCAGATGTGGTTTCGTTTCAAGACCCATCTTCTTGACAGGTGCTTCAGATATTAATTTTACTTGGAAACCCATATCAAATAATGTATCTATCTTAGTATCTTTAGATACAACTCTTATATGAAATAACTCATTCCTCTTTCGTTCATCAACATGAGATTCATTATTGGAACTTGAAGTAGCATGAATAGAATTTTTACCTTGTACTCAAACCTATGCGATCTTTCCTTCATATCCTGAATTAGAACCAAGATCTTGCTTCACTATAGCAACGGTCTTTGTCTTCCCCTTTCCACCGAACTGTTTCGGTTTCTTTTTTGGATGCAGTTTCCAACAATGTTATTCATTGTGGCTTCTCTTCTTGCAATGAGTGCAAGATGGTTTTCCTCCTCTCGTTACTGTAGTGATGTTCTTATCCTTCCTTTTAAACTTCTTAAAAGTATTTTTTGTTAAATTGGAAGGTTTCTTTGTGGGATCTTCTTGCACATGTTTCCCCCTGTTCTTAAGGTGAGTGGCTTGCACACAAACTTCGTCAAGACTAGTGGGGTTAATCAATAGAAAAGTATGACAAATATAACTATGAAGTGCACCAATATACTTCATTAAAGTTTCATAAGAATCCAAAGGAATGATCAATGCAAGAAATTTCTTCCTTAATTCTTCTGTAAAACTTTGTACAGTTTGACCTTTACTTTGCCTTAAGGTTTTCCATTCTATCATTGCTTTATGTAATTACCCTACTTGATAAAATTGCTTCTTTATCACTGATTTAAATTCCAACCATGAGGAAAGAAGATTACCACACTTACTTATGTCCTGAATCTTTCTCTCCCACCATACGAGAGTGGTGCCTTCCAACTGAAGAGAAGTCAGTTGCACTTTAACCTCCTCTTCATCAATATGTTGAACACGCCAATACACTTCAACCTCTCAGATCCAATTATCTAGCTTTTCAGGATTAACATCTCCATTAAACATAGGTAAAGAAAATTTTACATCAATATTTAATAATGGTTTCTTAAAATAGGCTTTATGGCTAGAATGATGAGAATGATGAGAATGCTCAGAGGAAGAAGAACTAGAACTCGAAGGTGAAGACAGAGGCTCAGGAGGATCTCCTCCACCCCCTTGGTTTATTGAAGCATCATCATCTGCACGTGCTTCCTTTTTCTTCCCTTTCTTCTTCATCCTCTTCTCGTAATCTCCATACATTCGTTCGACCATTTCTGACATGCTATAAAAGACCATGTGAAAGTTTTTCTCCTGTTCATCGCACTTGTCCTCTTCTGCCATTTTCTTCATTCAGGATGCACGACCAACTTCAGGATTGAAATTATTAAGATTTCCTTCACCCTGCTTATGCTCAGCCGTAGTAAGCATTCACACTCAACAATTCAAGTCAAAGATGACTGCTTTGATACCAACATGATCCGGGATCTTTTCATCGTGACTTATAAAGAATTTCATTAAATAAGCATAAATTCAAGTGCACCATTAAATAAGGGAAAAATAAAAAATGAAGAGAAATGAACATCAGATCTGAACACAAAACTTGATAATGGATTTCGTCCCTAGTGGACTACATCTTTGGGTCCTGCTCTCAAATGGGTAGTCTCTTCCATTAACTCAACAAAAGAATTTGGAAAAATACATAAGTATACCTCATTATGGAATCAAGCTGCAAAATTAATGCTCAAATCGAAAAACATACATCACCATTAAATTTGTGGCGTCGAATTACCCAAAAATGACTATCTCCAAGCCTCGATCCGACTTTAGCATTCCCAGGCCCAAGAATAATTTTTTCTTGGTTTTCGTGCTCTCTGCAACCTGTAATAATGACAGTCATTTTCCTCGTAAACCATGACTACATTCATACGGTCCGCGCCCCCCCTCTGGCTGGGTGGAAACCTGGCTTAAATAGTAACTGGGTAGACGAAGTTAGCAACGGGTGCATTAGGCGAGTTCATTGTTGGCACTAAAGTTAAAGCGTTATATGTGGGGGAGGTCCCGAGGTCAAATCCGCAAGCCTCCCATTTTGGCTCTTTGGTTATAACCTTCTCTACATTTGGATTCTAGCTTCTAAATTTGGTGGATATGACAGATACGACGGGACCTCCGCCAGATTTAGCGGGCGTTCGTTTTTATTTTTTATTTTTATTTTTTGGTCACGGGCCCTCCTTGGGAATTTTGGGGGTGCCACGTGGCACCCTCCGATTGGGCCACATGGAATCCACTGATTGGGCCAGATGGATTATGATTTCACCTCTACATAAACTTTGTACAGGACACGTGGCACCTTCTGGGTGGTGCCATGTGGCATCACCTGGGGGTGCCATGTGGCACTTTTCTATCGGTCCACATGGAGCCCCAAAAAGCCTATTGGTGGGTGAAACATGATAGCCTCTAGTGCTGCCATGTGGCATGTTGATGTCAGCAACTGTCATGCTGACATCATCCTTCCATATCAGTTGTTGACGTCAACAGTATGGATGATGATGTGGCCCCTGTTGACTTGCACTGTTTGACCACAAATTTGACCGCGGATATCTTTCAATACATAACTCTGTTTGACCAGTCATTTGCACCGTTAGAAATCTTGCGACGTGCTCTTGACGATCATGCCAAGTTCACTAAGTTTTGGGAACTTTGAATTTTTTCCCTTTCTCTGTCTATTGGAGCCATTATGAGCGTTCTGGGTTGCCTCTGTGAGTTTTGAGTTGTTCTTAGCCTTCTCTATATCGTTTTTGGATCACGTATAAATATACAATCACAAAATCATCTAGGAAAGGCATGCATACATCATTCATCACACGCATGAAGGTTGTCAGAGCATTACAAAGACCAAACGACATAACTAACCACTCAAACAATCCATGTTTGGTTTTAAAGGCAGTCTTCCATGCATCCTGTTCTGCAACCCTGATCTGATGGTATCCACTATGCAAATACAACTTAGTGAAATAAACAACATTCTTTAACTGATCAAGTAAATCATCTATACGAGGAAGAGGGTATCGATTTTTCACCGTGATTTTATTTAAGGCCCGATAATTGACACACATTCACCATGTGCCATCTTTCTTTAGCACCATCACGATCAGAGAACCCCAAGGAGATGAGATGGGCCTGATGACCCCTTGATCCAATAAGCCTTGTACCTGCTTCTTGATCTCTATCATCTCCACAACTGGCATCTTATACATGCCTACATTAGGAAGAGGAGAATCCTTTTGAAGATGTATCTCATGTTGGATTTCCCTCTTAGGAGGTAATCCATCTGGTTCCTGGAAAATATCATCAAAATTAGAAACAATATCAATTAATTCTTTCTTATAAGAAGGATCACATCTTTGGAAAGTGTCGTATGTTCCGACATATTTCTCTCTTACAACCATAAGTACATATCTCTTATTAGTGTTTATGATTCTCTTCATTTGTCTTGCACTAACAAGTGTTGTATTTACCCTCATGCTGTGAGCTCTAACAATATATTCCACTCCCCCCTTATTAAAGTGGTATTTTTTCTCATGGCGAAAGAAGACTTCTTTTCTATCATAAAGATAAGGACTCCCCAACACTATCCACATATATCAAGTGATACAACATCCAAATCCACTTCATCAATCAACTTTGAAGCAATAGCAAATCTGACCCTACATTGTTTGGTGACATTAAGTTTTTCTTTATCACATACCCAATTGTTGGTTGTGGAGCCTGATTATCTTCCTGATTTAGAGATCCTTTACTTTCAGCTGTGTTTATACCCGATGAAGTATTTACACCCCAGAAGTATGTACACTCTTCCACGTGGGGGAGTGCAGGGGGGGGTACCCCCTCTGTGGGGTCCGGGGGGGCTATCCCCCCGGTTGGGGGGTCTGGGGGGCAAGCAGGCCCCTAGTGGGGGTTCGGGGGCGAAGCCCCTGAAGAAAAAATTTCCTTGTAAAAGTATATTGTAATTTCATTGTAAATCTGGACCATTCATTATAAGGTCGCAGATCTAACGATAGAGATTATGTTAGGGTTTTTTTCCCTAGAAGGCAACCCTCTTTTATGAGGGAAATGTATTGCGGCTATGTAGGTTGGCGAGTATTGTATTCTGAGAAAGGAGATTGTGAGAGAAAGAAGAGGAAGTTACAATGGGTTTTGCTGTAGGTTGTATCCCTTCATTTTGCTGGATAATAATAAAGAAATGACCTGGCAATTTCTCTGGTGGACGTAGCCCACATTGGGTGAATCCCATAAATCTGTGTCTCTCTTGTATTGTGTATCTTCTGTGTTTTGTTTCCGCATTTGTTTTATTTTATTTCTCCGTGGTCCTGTTTTTCTTAACAACTGGTATCAGAGCGTAAGGTAACTCACAGGAAAAGAGGGTTCCCGGTTCAAGTGGGAGCAATGTCAGAAGATGGAAAGTTTAGGGTCGAGAAATTTAACGACCAAAACTACTAGTTATGGAAGATGCAGATGGAAGATTATTTATATCAGAAGGATCTATTCCTACCATTGAGCAGAGTAGCAAAGAAGCCGACGGACATGAAGGACGAAGAATGGGAGATTCTTGACAGAAAGGCTCTAGGAACGATACGACTGAGCCTGGCAGCGTCGATGGCTTTCAATATCTCGAAAGAAAAGACAACGAAGGGTTTGATGGATGCATTGGCCAAATTGTATGAAAAATCCTCAGCGCCCAATAAGGTATTTCTAATGAAGAGATTATTTAATATGAAGATGTTGGAAGGTGGGTCTGTTGCAGATCATTTAAATGAATTTAATACGGTTACTAATCAACTAAGTTCTGTAAAAGTGGACTTTAATGATGAGGTTAGGGCTCTTCTAATCTTGTGCTCATTGCTAGAAAGTTGGAATGGCTTGGTCATGGCTGTAAGTAACTCTGTCTCTGGATCAAATACTTTAAAATTTGATGATGTTGTTGGTGTTATCCTTAGTGAGGAAATGCGACGGAAAAGCACAGGTGAGACATCAGGTTATGAGTTGAACATGGAGAACAGGGGAAGACAAAAGGATAGAGGAAAGGGCTCAGGGAACCGTGGGAATTCTAGGAAGGTTAGATCCAAATCCAGACTTGGAAAGATAGAGTGTTGGAATTGTGGGAAGAAAGGACATCTGAAGAAAGACTACAGAGCTCCAAAGAAACAAAGAGATGGACAACAGGAGAGAAATCATGAAGCAAATGTAATAGGTGATGTGTTACAAGATGCTTTGATTCTTTTTGTAGATAATATTTCCGAGTCATGGGTAGTAGATTCAGGGGCTTCCTTTCATGCCACACCCCATAGGAAACATTTTCTAGATTATGTTCAAGGTGATTTTGGACAGGTTCATTTGGGTGATGATGCACCATGCAAAATTGTTGGAATGGGAAAGGTAAAAATAAAGAAAC
>ML794259.1:121872-179953 GCA_009831015.1 Picea engelmannii
ATGTTGATTCAGATATGGCAGGTGATAAAGACAGCAGGAGGAGCACCACAGGGTATGTTTTTACTATAGGTGGAACAACAGTAAGTTGGATTTTGAAACTGCAAAAGGTTGTTGCACTTTCAACAACAGAGGCATAGTATGTTGCTGCTACAGAGGCTAATAAAGAGATGATTTGGTTACAGAGGTTTATGGAGGAATTGGGAAAGAAGCAGGAGAACAACAGGTTGTACTGTGACAGTCAGAGTGCCATTCACCTTACAAAGAACTCAACCTTCCATTCAAAGACTAAGCATATACAGTTGAGGTACCACTTCATATGATCCGCCTTGGAAGATGGACAATTGAAGATGGAAAAGATACACACTAGACAGAATCCTGCAGACATGTTAACAAAGGGAGTAACCAGGGAGAAACTAAGTTCCTGCTCAGTTTCAGTTGGTCTTCAAGAATGAAGATGAAGATGAGAAATTTTCCAGGTCCAAGAAGGTTCAGAGTCCTGCATATACAACAGCGGTGGAGTTTTTGAGATCAGTCTCCAAGTGGGAGATTGTTGGTTGTGGAGCCTGATTATCTTCCTGATTTAGAGGTCTTTTAATTTCAGCCATGTTTATACCCCATGAAGTATTTACACCCTAGAAGTATGTACACTCTTCCATGCAGGGGAGTGCAGAGGGGGGGGTACCCCCTCTGCAGGGTCTGGGGGCAAGCAGGCCCCCAAAGCAAAAATTGCCTTGTAAAAGTATATTGTAATTTCATTGTAAATCTGGACCATTCATTATAAGGTCGCATATCTAATGATAGAGATTATGTTAGGGTTTTTTTCCCATGAAGGCAACCTCTTTTATGAGGGAAATGTATTGCGGCTATGTAGGTTGGCGAGTATTGTATTCTGAGAAAGGAGACTATGAGAGAAAGAAGAGGAAGTTACAACAGGTTTTGTTGTAGGTTGTATCCCTTCATGTTGTTGGATAATAATAAAGAAAGGACCTAGCAATTTATTTGGTGGACGTAGCCCACACTGGGTGAACCACGTAAATCTGTGTCTCTCTTGTATTGTGTATCTTCTGTGTTTTGTTTCCGCATTTGTTTTATTTTATTGCTTCGCGGTCCTATTTTTATAACACCAACCAAGAGGATAAGGCTTTGGATGTGGTTTTGTTTCAAGACCCATCTTTTTGAATAGTGCTTAAGATATCAAATTTAATTGGGAACTTGGATCAAATAATGTATCTATCTTAGTGTGTTTAGATACAACTCTTATGTGAAATAATTCATTCCTCTTTCATTCATCATCATGAGATTCATTTTTGGAATTTGAACTAGCATGAAGGGAATCTTTACCTTGTACTCCAACCACTGTGATCTTTCCTTCATCTCCTGAATTGGAACCAAGATCTTGTTGCACTGTAGCAATGATTTTTGTCTTCCCCTTTCCACTGACTTGTTTCAGTCTCTTCTCTGGATGTAGTTTCCAACAATGTTCATCATCGTGACCGCTTTTCTTGCAATGAGTGCAAGATGGCGTTCCTCCTTCTCTCATCATTGTGGCGGTCTTCTTGTCCTTACTTTTAAACTTCTTAAAAGGCTTATGTGGGAGATTGGAAGGTTTCTTTGTGGGATCTTCTTGAACATGCTTCCCCTTGTTCTCAAGGTGAGTGGCTTGCACACAAACTTTGTCAAGACTGGTGGGGTTAAACAAGAGAAAAGTATGAAGAATATAACTGTGAAGTGCATCAATATACTTAATTAAAGTTTCATAATAATCCAAAGGAATGTTTAATGCAAGATATTTATTCCTAAATTCTTCTGTGAAACTTTGTACAGTTTGACCTTTACTTTGCCTTAAAGTTTTCCATTCCATCATTGTTTTATGTAAATAACCCAATGGCTGCATTTTTTTCCTTATCGTTGATTTAAATTCCGACCATGAGGAAAGAATATTACCACACTTACTTATGTCCTGAAGTTTTCTCTCCCACCATACGAGAGCGGTGCCTTCCAACCAAAGAGAAGCAAGTTGCACTTTAACTTCCTCTTCATCAATATGTTGAACACAGAAATATACTTCAACTCGTTGGATCCAATTATATAGATTTTCAGGATTAACATCTCCATTAAACATAGGTAAAGAAAATTTTACATCAAGCTTTAATAATGGTTTCTTAAAAGAGGCTTTATGGCTAGAATGATGAGAATGATGAAAATGCTCAAAGAAAGAAGTGTTGGATTACTGAGAGGGGGGGGTGAATCGGTAATAGAGAAATTTAATCATTTTTAACCATATAATCCAAGTGTTATATCAATGTAGCATTATCATCCAATAATTGCAGATTAAATAAGCAATGAACAAATGAACAATCATACACACACACAGTACACCCATTTTTTACATGGAAACCCAAAGCGGGAGAAAACCACATAATGCTTTTTCTTATATGTCTTGAAGAATTACATTCATTGGAAGCACCAACTTCCTTTGTTTTATAGCTGCAATTGGAAGGAGGCTCCAACCCCCTAGTTTCTCAGGCTACAACCTGAGGGAAGCTCCAACTCCCCAAGTCTTTGGCTACAACCAGAAGGAGGCTACAACCACGTGTCCTTGCCCCGTCCAACCACCCCGACGTATAAGTAGAATGATGGAACCACTGTCACACTATCACTATGATATATACTATTGTAAACCTGTACCAATCAACCTGTACCAATAACATCAACCATGCATCAACCTGTACCTCAACCTGTAATCAACCTGTACCATAAACAAGTGCATCAACCATGCACAAAACTGTACCAACCAACCTATAATCAACCTGTACCATAAACAAGTGCATCAACCTTGCACCAACCTATACCTCAACCCGTAACATGAACATGTTCATCAACCATGCACCAAACCTATACAAATAACCTGTCACAACAACTTGTCCAAACAACCTATCACAACAACTTGTCTCATCATTTTTATCAACCAAATCAGATCTACTCACCAAGATCAATCACCAAGACAACTCTCAAAGATGTGCATGTTGGCCCTTGACCAAGTTTTGTGGATTCTTGGTCATGTTTGACCTGTTTTGGGACTTCGACAGGCTGTCAAAGACGGAGCGTAAGACGAAGCAAAGATTGTGGGATCTCGACCCCTTTTAGGGATTTTTGGGTTTTGGGATTATGTAACGGGTATGGGAATGTCAGCCCATGGGTTTACCCATGCTTAGTCCCAATTTTGTAATGTATATATAGAAGGCTAGGCGATGTAATAAAGGGGGTGAAAGTGGTAAGTAGTGCTAAGTGCTAAGTACTTGCTTTGTGCATACTATGTGAGACTTGCAGAGCTATGTGCAAGTAATTGTAAGAAGGTTTGATGCTGTACCCTAGCTCGAAGAAGGATAATTTGGCAGAGTGCGCGCAGATCTCATGTCTTCTGTGGAGTAGGATTTTGATGCTATGTGCCTGTAAGAAACTTGACTAAGATAATAAAGAAGAATATTTGGTGGACATATCCCCAGGGTGGGGGTGAACCACGTACATGCTGTGTTGATATGCTCTATGTGATGTATTGATGTGTTTATGTCTTTACTTGCTAAGTACTTTGATATAGATAGATAGATATTTTATGGTTTGTGCTAATGATGTATATGGATATTAGATCTGACCTATGTGAATGTGTTTAAGTGCTTGAATCTGCTAGATCTGATCTATCTCTTTATGCTAAGTGATTAGATACATTAGATCTGAATGAATGTTGCGATTCTTTGTTTTATCTACGGAGTAGATAGTGGTTAAATATTGATGAAATGTCAGTGCTAAGTGCTCTGTTAAGTATTACAATCACAGATATGTGTCCCAGCTAAGGTTGCAGACATTGGAGTCCTGCAACCACCCCTGCCTCTACCTCGGGTGAGACTTCATCTGCTTCGCAGGTGTTGCAGAAAGGGCCGGTAGTTAGGGTTTTGTTGGTGCGTTGTTGTAGTGTTGAACCCTGGGTCTGCCCCTGTGCCAACAAATAGTTCTGTTGCTGGGACCCGGAACTGTGATTGTTGGGAACTGAGGAAGAAGAATCTTGGTGCAAAGATCCGATATGAAACTGTGAAATCTCCATGCGTAGATCTGTTTCCCTAGTGCGCAACATTCTACTTGACCTGTGAAGCTCTATGCCAAGAAAATAGGTCAGATCTGAAGAAAAAAGGTAATATCTGCAAGCTATGTACTTTGATAAAGGTAAGAATAGTGAAAAGTTCTAGATCTGAAATCTTTGTGCTTTGTAGAAGTAAGATAAGTGGAAATTTTTGTTTCAACAGCATGGATCTAGGTATGTTTGATAGATTCTGTCCTAGCTTGAAAACTAGGGCACTACTAGATGAAAGAAGGTTTGATATGAATAGAGTTGATAAGAATAATGAAAGATATGTTATACCTATGCATAGAAAGAATGTTTGGACTAACAAGTGGATGCAATATCCTAGAAAGAATTTTTTGCAGGTTAGCTACTATGATCCCAGCGCGCAGTACAGGAAGAGATGGGGATCACTTAAAAGAAAGAGAGGATTAACCCTCTGTTACAATTGCAGAAGACCGAGACATATTGCTAAGGAATGCCCTGGGAGAAGATCTAGTTGTCTTTGTTGCAAATCTATGGACCATGAAGTATTGGATTGCCCTAGAATGAATGCTAAGCTTGAAGGAATGAACATAAGACAAGAAAACCTTAAGGTAGATCCATAAACTAAGATTATGGTAGAACCCTTGAAATAATCAGAGAAGGTATTGCTACAGATGAAAGAAACCCTGAATGACCACCGAAATGTCAGCTTATCAGAGATATTCAAAGAAAAAGCATGCATAGAATCAAGAATATGAGACTTCGACATTGATTGTGTTCTAGATGAGGAAACATAGGTGAATATCATGACAAAAAGAACTTGGTAACTTTTAGGGAAGCCTACTATGACTCCTTCCTTGGGAGGAATAGGGATATTTAGAGGAAACTTGATAAACCTATGTGGAAAGCTCACCTGGATATCTATGAATGCCAATGGAACTTCGATAGAAGAAGATTTTGAGATTATTAAATTTATTGAGAACAACGCCCCATTTACCATGTTAGTAGGAAAACCTTGGATTGAAAGAGATCAGGCTAGAAGGAAGGAAGAAGACGAAGTCTTAGATCAAAAGAAGCAAGAGTTAAAGGATTTAATGACTAGAAGGATCACACACTTGATTAAAGAACAAGAGAACGGATCGAAGCTATTTAAAACCAGAGACCTAGATGTCGAAGTTGCAAGAACACTAGAAGACCCACAGAAGACTGAAGTACCTATTCCAGATAAATAAGAAGTATCACCCTCGAATATTAGGAAAGAATCTCGAAAATGTGAAGTAACTATGCCAAAGGAAGATAAGAATCATAATGGAAAAAGGAATACCGAGACAAAGCTCACTGGAAATAAGGCTAGAAAACTAAGTAAGAAGAGAGATAAGATCGACAAGTTATAGAAGGTCCTAGAGGGAACTTCACAGAAGGACAATTTGCAAAATTGGAGCTTCGTCGGGATATCAGAGCAAAGTCACATGGAGCTTCTCCATGGCGAAGCAATATAGCCGTTGGGAATAGTATAACCATTAGACTGACCCCCCGAATGGGTAGAAAGACATTTATGGTTCACCACCATACCGTTGGACCGTGTCGTAACGGATAGAACAGAGTTAATGAAGGCTTCTCACCCGTTGCAAGAGATCCATTGCCAAGTTATCTATTTGTCCCATCATGCCATGCACCGAGAACACTTTTTCTAACCGTGAATCTAAGCTCACAGACTCGTTGATTTTGCACAGTGATCATTGCGCTATTTCCCTCTATCCCATTGTAGTATCTAAGTTAGTCCTCGAACCCGAGATTTCCAACCTCGAGCATGTATGTCAGATGAGTTCACCACTGTAGAGAAAGTTGTTGAAGAAGTTCTCATCGACCTCATGACTGAAAGAGTAATGTCAATGTCTGCAGGTGTACAAGCTTCATTGATGAGAACAGTGCAAACCTCTCCATCGACTGCTCACGGAGCCGAACCATCTCGGTCATCAGCAGAAAAGAGAACCAACCACAAAGATGTCCTAGCAAATGCAAAGCTGATTCCAACCATATTGACCGATTACACCTCGCCTCTAGCTGGTGTGGTGAATCTTGATAGTGCGCCAAGAGATTTCGAGTACACCATAGTCATTGCATACCTCTCGAAGGGGATACACACAGTTCAAGAAAACCAAGACAAGATCCCAGCATTGAAGTTCAATGACTTCAACCTTGGAGATCACAAGATCTATGGTATGCTTGCCTTGTATAAATACCTTACTAGGATGAAGGGGAAGAATTCAAAGATAATCCCCCATTCATGGACGGTGAACCTCGCATAGTCCACCCTGCTAAATGTCATGAAGATCCCACACTTCGGTAGACACCAGGAAGTCAATGCCTATGTCAAGTTGTTACTCTCATGCTACCATGGTGGCTACCTATGGCTAGACTATCATATTATAGTTGACCCAACGTTGATCCACAGGATCACAGGACTCATTATGCAAGGACCCGACCCGTATGAGTTTTATGCAGGAAAAGTCACAGATTGCTCACTAGCATAGAAGATCAAGGATACATATGGAGATGTTGAGAAGGGAACAAGAGGATACAAGGTAGCTTCCATACAGAGTGGCGCAGTACGCTTATCATGTCAATTGATCGCTGGAAAGTTAGTAAGGAAGAACTTACCTACGCAGGTCACCAACTTTTTCATTGACCTCACAGGGAAGTGCGCAGAAGGCCTACAGATGAACTGGGAGAAGTACCTAGTTAACCAGTTGGAACTAGACTGTCGAGAAGCACAGAATCTATGAATTTCACTTTAGCTGGCTCCTAATCCTCATCACATTTTTTGCCTGGGAGATGTCGAAAGGTGCCACCTTCCTGGAGATCGAGCCATTTGAACCGCTTGATGTGAAGTTTGCTACCCTTTGGTATTCAAGTGATATGAACAAACAATGGCATTCAAATGCTGTGTTTCATACATACTACCTCCAACTAAAGAGATCCATTGAAGCTAAGCCTTTCATGACTCTGAACACCTTACAGAGGTTCCGACCCCTGATGAAATTCTGAGCAGAACGACACTTCATCTAGATTACAGCGCAGGTAGATGAACATAATGAGAAACTCCAGTCATATTATAAACTTAAAGAAGAAGACCTTGAGGATATCACTAAGGAATGGTCAACGAACCTCCTTATCCCCGCCAACCTTGCAAAGATGTCTGACCTTGACAGCCCAGAGGACACTCTTAAAGAAAAAAACATACCTAGAACAAAGAAGACTAAAGAGGTCCAAGATTTAAGCAGGGCCTCAGGAAAGACTGCTTCAGTGTCACCTGACCAAGGGGGTGATGAAAAAGTAGAAGTTGAATAGAAGACAAGCAAAGTAACACCACCCAGAGATGAGGTTGATTCCCAGAAGAAGAGGAAGGTTTCCCCCCTGAAAATTTCTTCTCGGAAGAAATCGAAAGCCACCATGACCAAGATGCAGACTGTCCTCACCTCAGATAATTTTGACTTCATCATAGCAGCCTTGAACAATACTTCATTGGAAATAGCAGAGAAACACGAATCCAAGCAGGAAGAAATGTATGATATAATTAAAGTCGAACTCCGAGGGTTACAACAGGCCCTTCAGTCCAGTCGTGCAGTCTCCACTACGCCCCTACCATCGGGAGAACCAAATTTGGGAGATGAGCCAACCCAACTCCATCAACTAGTTGATACAGTCGAAGCTCGCCTTCGAACAGCACAAGAAGAAACAGAACAAGCCACCCAGGCCTTGAAGCAAGTGCAAGGCGTACTTGTAGAACAACACAGTGCTGCAGAAAAGGAAATGATTTCTCTCCAAGCAAAGTTTGATGAAGAAAAAGTATAGATGCAAAAAGGAAAATAACAGTTGCTCGTGGAGAAAATCAAAATGAAAGAAGTGGTAAACATAGCACTTTTCTATGATAGTCATATAAATAAAGGCAGAGGACTGATTCATGCATCAAGTAGAGAAACTAGCAGAAGTTATCCATCAACGCATAGCAGACTTAGAGCTATGCACAGTGCCCAAGACTCTGCAGGATGTAAGGGACCACAGAGAAGAAACTTCCCGGAGCACAGTTGAGAGACTAAAATCCCTTGCCATGGAATGCAAGCAACTAAGTGATCGCAATGCCCTAACATATGAGAGACTCACCGATAACCCATAATTGCAGGCACTGGAGTCACAACTCCAGGAAGTAAAGCAGCATGCAGAGACACTACAGGCACAGTTGAAGCCCCTGTCAATTGTGGAAAGAATGAAGCGATCTCAAGAGAAATGCACCACCCAGTAGCAGATCCACACTATCCAGAGCAGAGTCATGGAAGTAACTTAGAGGCTCCAACCTATACAAGATAAGGCTTACCAATTGTTCATAGAGGTTGAAGGCAGAGGAGCAGAACTGGACCATATTGTCACTACAGTTGAACAATGTCTAGAGGGACCCATCAATGATGCAATCATCCAAGAGTTCATTGAACAAGAGGCTGTGGCACAACAACAAGTCCAAGAAGCTCGAACCAAGATCAAGGATTTTGAAGCAGAACTACCCAGACCAGAGTGACTCAGGATGAGTCACAGGTGAGTGTTGGGGGCCTGTTGGCCCTTGACCATTTTTTTTGGATTCTTGGTCATGTTTGACCTATTTTGGGACTTCGACAGGCTGTTGAAGGCAGAGCGTAAGACGAATTAGATATCACGGGATCTTGTCCCCTTTTAGGGCTTTTTAGGTTTTGGGATTATGTAACAAGTATGGGAATGTCGGCCCATGGGTTTACCCATGCTTAGGCCCACTTTTGTAATGTATATATAAAAGGCTAGGCGATGTAATAAAGGGGGTGAAAGTAGTAAATAGTGCTAAGTGATAAGTACTTGAGCTGTGCATACTGTGTGAGACTTGCAGAGCTACGTGCAAGTAATTGTAAGAAGGCTTGGTGTTGTACCCTAGCTCGAAGAAGGAGAATATGGCAGACTGCGTGAATATCTCCTGTCTTCTGTAGAGTAGGATTTTGATGCTATGTGCCTATAAGAAGCTTGACCAAGATAATAAAGAAGAAGAGTTGGTGGACGTAGCCCTAGGGTGGGGGTGAACCACATACATGTTGTGTTGCTATGCTATGTACGATGTATTGATGTGTTTATGTCTTTACTTGCTAAGTACTTTGATATAGATAGATAGATCTGTTATGCTTTGTGCTAATGATGTCTATGGATATTAGATCTGACCTATGTGAATGTGTTTAAGTGCTTGAATCTTCTATATCTGATCTATCTCTTTATGCTAAGTGCTTGGATACATTAGATCTGAATGAATGCTGCGATGCTCTGTTTTATCTGCGGAGTAGATAGTGGTTAAATATTGATGAACTGTCAGTGCTAAGTGCTTTGTTAAGTATTGCAATCACAGAGTTGTGTCCCAGCTAAGGTTACAGACACTGGAGTCCTGCAACCACCCCTGCCTCTACCTCGGGTGAGACTTCATTTTCTTCATAGGTGTTTTCGAAAGGGTCGGTAGTTAGGGTTTTGTTGGTGTGCTATTGTAGCATTGAACCCTGGGTCTGCCCTTGTGCCAACAGTGCATCAAACAAGTATAACACAACAACTCATAATCATCACCAAGATTGATATGCGCTTCTAATAATACAAGCATGCTACATCATCCATAAACCATGTGTCAACAATACTACTAACAAGTTCCTCCAACCATGTACCAAGTATGTACCAATCATGTATCAACTACTCATCAATATGTACCAACATCATCAACTATACACCTCATGTATGTGCCAACTCATCAACTACTTGTCTCAATCATGTACCCGACATGTACCCAACCAAATGCCCTCATCAATTTCATCATCCAAATCTGATTTGTAACTCTATAATAGACCTGTTGTATATGATCACATTCCTGCAAACCTTCCTTAACTTTAACAACAAGAGACTAGCATTTTCATCAAACTTTTCTTTAGTCTCACATGCCTAGTTTTGGATTAGTCAACAACCCTAAGTTGAAATAATCATAACTGTGTACTTGTAATGAATAAATATCTAAAACTGATACATAATTTTCTTCAATGTGTTTTATGTAATTCCTCCAGGTTTCACTACTTGTAACCTCTCATAAAAGGAGTTATAGCAAGAATGGCATACCTTGCTGAATTCCGGCTTATTCTAGAGAGAGACCTTGTAGAGCATTCCCCTCAATGGATGTTTGTTTAATCGATATGAAACTATTAAAAAACATACTATAGAATTTACTCTAACCAACACATTTGGTCTTACTGAATTTGGATCTGTTATGAAGAAGTTATGACGTTTTTACCCGAAGCACCTGTTTTAGACTAGTTTCAGGACTAGCCACAAACACTATTTTCCAGGGAGTGTAACTCCAAAAATACAATGACCCACAAGCTTAAGTTTTTACCACAGACACTTGGATATGTTTCCTCAATGGAATAGAAATTTCATGGTCTGAATCTTTCTATAAAAAAGTTATTGAGAAAATAGTGAGATGACCTGTAAATAACATACCTTAGAAAGCATCATCAAAATAATTCATCCTTCCTTGAATTCGGGCCTTCTTTTCTTCACCTTCCCTCAGAAATTTGGCTTAGATATCCTTTGGTTACCTCAGACACCTATATATATTCACTATTCTCAAGTGTGATGTAAAATGAGAGAGCCTTGCCTCTTATTTATACTCTCCAAGTAGCTTCCTTAAAAACATCTTCTAGGTCACTTTGCCCACTTTCCTTATTTTAGGGTTAACCCACTTCTAATTTCTCCATTAAATTTATTTTGAAATAATTTGTTTTGTATTCAATTTGAATTATAATACACTCATCACTTCACTTTATTATTTACCTTTTAAAATCTCTTAAACCACTTTGACTACTTTGACCTTTTGGGGCTTCTAGATGACATATGAGGGTCCTCCAACTTCGTAAGGCCATAACTCTCAAATCGCGAGGAGTTATGTGACGTTCTACATACCACCAGAAATGGAATGACATGTAATATCCATATATAATATTATTACCTGAAAATATATCAAAGCACATACCTTTATCCATCAAACAAACATGGGTCCATTACCCAAACCTGGGTTCTCCAACTTCTCATAGCCATAACTCTCTAACCATGAGGAGTTATGTGACGTTCCACATACCACTGGAAATGGCATGACAAGAAATATCCATCTAGGACAGTTTCAATGAAAAATTCACTGACTTCATCTCATTATTCCACAAATAAGCATGGGTTCTCTAACCATACTTCTAGGATAACTCAATCCGCAAAGCGTCTTTCCGTGAGGGCTTTCACCATAAGGGAACCAATTTGGAGTTCATCCATTTGTACTTATTATCAGCCATGAAAAGACAATAATGAGTCATATTTATATCAAACAAACTTGGGTCCATTACCCAAACCTTTGTGCTACTGGAATTTTCTACATTACTTTCTCCAATATTTGACATTAATCACTAAGGGTTGACATCAATCTACAATATCAGTCTCCAATAGTTGACATCAATGAAAACCAACAATCCATACCAACTATCCATCAACCTAAGCCAACTGTCTGACAATATCCCCCTTTGGCATTGATGGCAACACCAACATTGATGGAAACACTTAGTCATGATAACATTCATGCTTATAATCTTTATGAATGTTTCTATCTCTCCCCCTTTGAAATCAATGGCAATGGGTATCACTCTGAAGTCATATCTCTCATTCTTCCCTTGTGACAATCACTCCCCTTGTAAACATGCCTCTATGCTCTCTCTCCAAGCATTTACCTTTTTCATATGATAAATCTCTCCCCCTTTGTCCTATTTATGGTGATTCCTTGTGTACATCTAAGACATATAAGATAAGCATTCAAAAGTATTCATTTTGGAGTATAAATTAATCTTAGTCTTTGGCAAAGATATTCAAAGGCTTCTCGTGGAAGTGGTTTTTTAAAGATGTCTCCCACTTGTTCTTCTGTGCCCACATACTCAACTCTGATGTTCTTTTTTGCAACCTGCTCTCGTATAAAGTGATACTTGTTTGGAATGTGCTTCGTCTTGGAGTGCATTACAAGGTTCTTTGAGATACTGATCTAACTTGTATTATCACAATATATTGGAATGGGCTCATCATACTCAACCTGTATACCTGTAAGAGTTTGTTTCATCCAAAGAAAATGTGTACAACATGATGATGCTGCAATATACTCTGCCTCGGCTGTAGATAAAGATATCGATGATTGTTTCTTGCTTAGCCATGATACTAAACACTCACCCAAGTAGAACACTGCTCCACCGGTGCTTCATCGATCATCAATACAACCTACCCAATCTGCATCTGTGTAGGCAATAAGTGATATATCCTTTCCTTTTGGATACCATAATCCAAACTCTTATGTTCCTTTGAGATATCTGAAAATCCTCTTCACTGCTAATACACGTGATTCCTTTGGTGCTGCTTGAAATCGTGCCCCCTGTCCAACTAATTGCATTACATTTGGTTTGGATGTTGTCACATATAGTAAGATACCAATCATTGACCTGTATTGCCTTTGGTCTGTAGGCTTTGAATCATCATCTTTGCTCAACTTGCAATTGGTTTGCATATGAGTGGTAATTGGTTTGCAATATTCCATTCCGAACCTCTTTAGCATTTCTCTGATATACTTAGTTTGAGAAATAAAAATTCCTTGGTTTCTTTGACATATATGAAGACCCAAAAAGAAGGATAGTCCTCCAAGTAATGAAATTTCAAATTCATTATGCATATCCTTTGCAAATTTATGGCTTAACCTGTCATTAGTACTTCCAAAACAATATCATCAACATAAATTTCAATTAATAAAATATTACCTTGAGTTACCTTGATGTAGAGGCTGTTGTCTGTGCTTCCTTTCCATAGTTCATAGGGATTTTTGTCATTGTTGTTTCTGAGCATTACTCTGTTTTGAATGTGAATTGATGTATGCACTGCATGTGTCCAAAAAATATTTTTCAATTTGGAATCCATTAACATTTTTCAATCCATTTCTTGTGTAATTTTCATCCATTATGATAATGTTAATTTTTCTTTGAACCACTCTCTGAACCAATCTATGAATCCATTCTGTCATCCACTATCATATATCTATCCAAACCTGCTAAGTGTTCTTACAAATCCATATCTGTCCATACTTTCCAAGATTCTACTTGCACAATTGTCCATAATGCCGACCCATTTATCACTATACTATCATAAAGTCTTGATTAATATATCAAACTGTACTTCTGCTAACTGATTTCTCTGAATCTGTCTTCTCAAACTTTGCAAGATACTCGAAGGATGGTTCTTTGGTCTGTCACAACTATCACATAGACTTCATCTGTCTAATATTCATATTACTTGGGAGTCTCTAAGCCGGATGGCTCAGAACAATTCTTTCTCTGATGTGTCTTCATAATCATATTCATTGGTAGATTCATCATCATCTTCATTGGTATATTCATTATCTCTCTGAGCTCTGACTTATTTCTTTCTATCTGTGGATTCATCTTTCACTACAATGCCTGGAAGTACAATCTCTTGAACCTGTTTGTTATTTACCCATCCTTCCTTTCTTTCAGTTATTTTCCAAACCTTTTTGTATCTGACATCTTTCATTTTCTTTGTAGAATTTTCTTCATCTCATTTTATTGCCAATCTTGCGATCTCTGGTACCGGGTCTTTGTTCACCTATTCTTCCTATTTTCTTATCCATACTTATATATGATATCAGTGTTATCTTTCATGGAAGTATCAATCATGCTTCTACAATCACTAGCTATGTGTCCATAGTTATGACATTTGTAACACTCAATGTTACGTGCGACCACATAGGCATGGTCTGCTTGAACATTTCTTTTATAATCCCTGCAATTTGCAACTTTATGTCCAAATTTAGTACAATAAAAACAATGACCATAAAATAAATTTTCATACCTGGGAGTGAATGATATTCTTTGTGGCATAGTCCTTCTGAATTTTTTCCTTGACTGATCATGATCATGATTGAATCTTCTTTGTGGCTTGAACATGGATGGTATTCTTGAAGATGTATCTTCAATAGTTTTCTTAGATTCTGGTTGACCATGATTCTTTCCTTTGAGTACTTTTGCATAACTCTTTCTATTTTCTTCATTCTTCTTTTCTAGAAATGTAGAGTGCTTCTCTTCATTCTCTACAACTGATGTGGATGTTTCTGTCTCTTCAACGTTCTTGTTGAGCTTGATGATTTTGACTCTTAGTGTGACAACTTCTTCTTCAAGATTCTCAACCTCTTCTTATTTCTTCATTATGTGAGACTTCATGACCTCGTCTGTTCTGTTTTCTTCTTCAAGTTGGATTTTCATTGTAATTATTTCTTCTTCCAGTCTTCTCTCTTCTTAACCAAACTCTTCCTCAATTTGGTTTAAGTCATTGGTTCTTTCCTTGAGATGATCCATCAATATATTTTCTCTCTTTTCTGCTTCTTCCTTTTGTGCTACTATGTTGGCTTCTAAACATTTCTTTTGATATTCTAGAGTTTCTTCAATTCTTCTGGCCTCTTCTATTTGAGCTCTTAAATTCTTGATGACCTGCTGATCTTTTTCGGAACCTTGAACACTTTGCTTTTGCGTCATCAATTCTTTCTTGGATGACTTTTTTTCTTCTCTTTCTTTCCTTAGATATTTAATTGCACAGATCAATTTTTCTCTGTAATCAACTTCTACTTCATCATACTCTTCCTCTTCTGAATCTATTTGACATGATGAGCATATTTCTTCTTGTTCTTTATCTACATCTTCTTTGACATTTTCTGAATCTGCGATGGGTGAAGAATATATGTCATGTAACTTATCCCAAAGTTCTTTGGCTGATGAACATTTACCAACCTTTTCTCTTACCGGTTTAGGTAATCCTTCCTAGATGAAATCCATTTCTATTTTGTTATTCTTCTTCTATTCATTCTTGGCTGTAGTCTTTTCCCTTTTTGAACTATCATATCCCGTAACAACTGATAGCCAAATATAATTTCCCTGCGTCTGTAAAAATACTTCTATCCTTCTTCTCCACATCTCATACTTAAAACCATTCTGACCATTAAACATTGGTACTCCATTCTCAGAATAATCCATGATCTCCTTCCAGTGGTTAAACTGTTTCCTGAAGGAACCTCTCTTTGATACCAATTGTTGGATTACTGAGAGGGGGGGTAAATAAGTAATAGAGCAATTTAATCCTTTTTAACCATATAATCCAAGTGTTATATCAATGTAGCATTATCATCCAATAACTATAGAGTAAATAAGAAATGAACAAATGAACAATCATACACATACACAATACACCCGTTTTTTACGTGGAAACCCAAAGTGGGAGAAAACCATGTAATGCTTTTTCTTATATGTATTGAAGAATTACATTCATTAGAAGCACCAACATCCTTTGTTTTCCAGCTACAACTGGAAGGAGGCTTCAACCCTCTAGTTTTTGAGGCTACAGCCTGAGGGAAGCTCCAACTCCCCAATTCTCTGGCTACAACCAGAAGGAGGCTACAACCCCCTATGTTCTCCTGATACAATTGAAAGGTGTCTACAACCACTTGTCCTTTCCCCGTCCAACCACCCTGACTTATAAGTGGAATGATGGAACCATTGTCACACTATCACTATGAGATATATTGTTGTAAACCTGTACCAATAACCTGAACCATGCATCAACCATGCATCAACCTGTACCTCAACCTGTAATCAACCTGTACCATAAACAAGTGCACCAACCTGTACAAACCAACCTGTAATCAACCTGTACCATAAACAAGTGCATCAACCATGCACCAACCTGTACCTCAACCTATAACATGAACAAGTGCATCAACCATGCACCAAACCTGTACAAATAACCTGTCACAACAACTTGTCCAAACAACCTATCACAACAACCCGTCTCATCAATTTTATCAACCAAAGTAGATCTAATCACCAAGATCAATCACCAAGACAACTCTCAAATATGTGCATCAACCAAGTATAACACAACAACTCATAATCATCACCAAGATCAATATGTGCTTCTAATAATACAAGTATGCTACATCATCCATAAACCATGTGTCAACAATACTACTAACACGTGCCTCCAACCATGTACCAAGTATGTACCAATCATGTATCAACTACTCATCAACTATGACTCATCAATATGTACCAACATCATCAACTATACACCTCATGTATGTGCCAACTCATCAACTACTTGTCTCAACCATCTACCTGACATGTACCTCAACCAAATTCCATCATCAATTTCATCATCCAAATCTGATTTGTAACTCCGTAATAGACCTGATGTATATGATCACATTCCTGCAAACCTTCCTTAACTTTAACAACAAGAGACTAGCATTTTCATCAAACTTTTCTTTAGTCTCACATGCCTAGTTTTGGATTAGTCAACAACCCTAAGTTGAAATAATCATAACTTTGTACTTGTAATGAATAAAGATCTGAAACTAATACACAATGTTATTCAGTGTGTTTTGTGAAATTCATCTAGTTTTCACTACTTGGAGCCTCTCAGAAAAGACGTTATAGCAAGAATGGCATACCTTTCTGAATTCTGGCTTATTCTAGAGAGAGACCTTGTAGAGCGTGCCCCACACAAAATATTTGTTGAATCGATATGAAACTATTACAAAACATACTAAAGACTGTAATATAACCAAAAAAATTTGTCTTACTGAATTTGGATCTGTCATGAAGAAGTTATGACATTTTTACCCGAAACACCTGGTTTAGACTAGTTTCAGGACTAGCCACAAACCCTATTTTCCACGGAGTGTAACTCCAAACCTACAATGAAACACAAGCTGAATTTTTTACCATAGATACTTGGATATGTTTCCTCAATGGGATAGATATTTCATGGTCTGAATCGTTCTAGAAAAAATGTTATTGATAAAATGGTGAAATGACCTGTAAATAACATACCTTAGAAAGCATCATCAAAATAATTCATCCTTCCTTGAATTCCGGCCTTCATTTCTTCACTTTCACTTAGAAATTTGGCTTAGATATCCTTCGGTTACCTCATACACCTATATATATTCAATATTCTCAAGTGTGATGTAAAATGAGAGAGCCTTGCCTCTTATTTATACTCTCCAAGTAGCTTCCTTAAAAACATCTTCTAGGTCACTTTGCCCACTTTCCTTATTTTAGGGTTAACCCACTTCTAATTTCTCCATTAAATTTATTATTGAAATAATTTATTTTGTATTCACTTTGAATTATAATACACTCATCACTTCACATTATTATTTATCTTTTAAAATCTCTTAAACCACTTTGACTACTTTGACCTTTTGGGGCTTCTAGATGACATATGAGGGATCCTCCAATTTTGTAAGGCCATAACTCTCAAACTGTGAGGAGTTATGTGACTCTCCACATACCACCAAAAATGGAATGACATGTACTATCCATACATAATATTATTACCTAAAAATATATCAAAATTCATACCATTATCCATTAAACAAACTTGGGTCCATTACCCAAACCTGGGTTCTCCAACTTCTCATGGCCATAACTCTCTAACCGTGAGGAGTTATGTGACGTTACACATACCACCGGAAATGGAATGACAAGAACTATCCATATAGGATAGTTTCACTAAAAAATTCACTATCCTTCATCTCATTATTCCACAAATAAGCATGGGTTCTCTAACCATACTTCTAGGATAACTCAATCCTCAAAGCATCTTCCCGTGAGGGATTTCACCATAAAGGGACCACTTTGGAGTTCATCCATTTGTACTTATTATCAACCATGACAAGACAATAATGAGTCATATTTACATCAAACAAACTTGGGTCCATTACCCAAACCTTTGTGCTACTGGAAATCGCTATCGTACTTTCTCCAAGGGTTGACATCAATCACTAAGGGTTTACATCAATCTACAATGTCACTCTCCAATAGTTGACATCAGTGACAACCAACAATCCATACCAAATATCCATCAACCTAATCCAACTGTCTGACAAGAAGAACTAGAGCTTGATGGTGAAGATGGAGGCTCATGAGGGTCTCCTCCAGCCCCTTGATTTACCGAAGCATCATCATCACCACATGCCTACTTTTTCTTCCGCTTCTTCTTCATCCTATTCTCGTAGTCTCCATACATTCGTTTGACCATTTCTAAAATGTGATAAAAGACCATATGGAAGTTTTTCTCCCGTTCATCACATTTGTCTTCTTCTTCCATTTTCTTCCTTCAAGATGCACGACCAACTTCGGGACTGAAAGTCTTAAGAGTTCCTTCACCATGTTTATGCTTGGCCCTAGTAATCATTCACACTCAAAAATTCAAGTCAAATACAACTGCTCTGATACCAACATGATCTGGGATCTTTTCATCGAGTGACTTATAAAGAATTGCATTAAATGAGCATAAATTAAAGTGCACCATTGAAGAAGGAAAAGCTCAATAATGAAGAGACATAGCATCAAATATGAACACAAAAAACTTGATAATGGAATTCATCCCTGGTGGAATACGTCTTCGAGTCCCGCTCTCAAATGGATATGCCTTTTTATTAACCTAGCAAAAATAATTTGGCAAAATACATAAGTATACCTCATTCTGAAACCAAGTTGTAGAATATTTGCTCAGATCAGAAAACAAATAGCACCATTGAATTCATGGCGTCGAATTACCCAAAAATGACTGTCTCCATGCTTCGACCTAACTATGGCACTCCCAGGTCTAAGAGAAACTCTGTCTCAGTTTTCGTGCCTTGCAACCTGTAATAAATGCTAAATAATTTTTCTCGAAAACTATGCCAATCCATACCCATGCGCGCCCTCTTTCTAGCACTGGGAAGATTCATGTTTTAAATAATAAAACTAGTGTTACAACCAATGTGAGTTCGTTGGCCTATTGGTTACAGAGCATATATTAAGGCGTGTATAAGGGGGGAGGTCCCGAGGTCAAGCTCGCGGGCCTCCCCTTTTGGCTTGACCATTGTAATATATATATATTTAACATAAGTCTGTTCCGCTAACTTTGGCAAGGCTTTTAGAGGTTGGTCAGTTTCCAGATTTGGCGGGGTCCCGCCAGATTTAGTGGACCCACCAAATCTTATATTTTTTGAAATTTTGATCACGAGTTGTCATTGGGCATTTTCCCACTATCACGTGGAATCCCATGACTGGGCCACGTGGCATCCAACCATTGGGCCACGTCAACCATTGTATAATCACCCTGCCACGTCAAGGTATGGTCTATCAAGTCAGCTCCCAACTTAGCTTTCCACGTCAGCAGCCACATCACTTTACAGACTGCCACGTGGTTGTACGAACTGCCACATGGTGTAGTTTTACTGGTCCCCGAAATGACCCAGAAATGCCAAATATGAGTGACACGTGGAAGCCTCTAGTGCTGCCACATCACCATGATGATGTCAACATGACACATGTCACCTTTTTCACATGCCACGTATGTTGTACGGATGCTGACATCATCCACACTGATGCTGACATCAACAGTACAGATGTTGACTCATCCCCCTACTGACTGGGTTAGGCTGACCAAACTTTGACCGTGAATATATTTTGATCCGTAACTCTGTTTGATGAGTCGTATGCACCGTTGGAAAGATTGTGACGCACTCTTCGCGATGATTTCATTTTCACCAAGTTTTGAGCACTTTGAATTTTTTCCCTTTCCCTATCTACTAAGGCCATTGTGAGTGTCCTGGGTTGCCTCCTTCAAGTTATGATCTATCCTTAGTCTTATTTGGATCCTTTTTGGATCACCTGCCCTACACTCCAATTCATAGTTAGGTCTTTGATAATGTTTAGGCTTACCCCAAAACTTGATTCCACAATATTGATCCAACGTGACTTGCCGCTGGAACCCTACACTCAAGGTGTGATACTCTCTGGCATACTGCTCAAAGTTGTCCTCTATTTCATCCTCATATTTGAACTATGGATGGTTATCCAGGAATGTGGGTAGATAGGGTCTAGGGGTGGTCCTACTGTGTGTTGGCCCCTGAGGAGCTCCACCTCCTTAACTCTGTCCCTCGGTGTGATAGTGAGGACTATGCTCCTGTTGAGGTCTAGTTCCCCCATGAGACCCACTAGCTTCCTTGTTTGCATAAATTTTTGGTCCCTTTGCAAGCCTCTCCTAGATGGCATTTACTCTTTCCAAAGTCTCCCTCATTTCAAACTGCCCCCTACACATTTCTTTCTGGTTCTCTTGTAGATGGTGCATAAGTGAACTCTTTGTCTGATTTATGGAGTGTTGTAACTCCTTGTAAAAAACTGCTAAAATCTGTGGCTCACTGTCCTCACCTGACCCCTCCATCTCTGCCTCTGTTTCACCTATATTCTTCCTAGATCTGCCCTTGTAAATACCATTGAAATTCTGCATGCACTAATCCCCACTGGCTAGGAGGATCAATGCTCTGATACCACTTTAATGTTCCCAAGCCAATTTTTTTGCTTGGAACACTAACTGCTCACTATTTTTTTGTGTTTTCTTATGTGTTTATAGGTTTACTCATGGAGTTGCACATTAGGGTTTATATGATGTTGATTAAGCAATGGAACAACATATATGAAGCACATATAATAAACAAGAGAAGATACAATAAGGAACACCAATATAGAACCAATAATGTCAGATCTGACCTTTATTTAGATAGTAGATAGATCCTTGAACAAGAGATTTGCAGATTTGGAAGAAAACCCCAATAATATTAAAGATAGGTTTCTAGCTGCTACAATAATAGACAATACAATGATAATAGCCTCCCAAAGGCTCTCTGAAGAGAATATCCAAGCCTTCAAAGGCCAACAATTGCAAGAGAATATTGATGAGATGATATCTTGATCCAATATGGTGCCAAATCCCTCCAACTAGATGATCTGCGCACTGCGCTGGCTACTGAAGAAACCCTAAGTTTCGACCCTCCTCTTTCTATGCTCCAAATGCTCCAAAACCTTCCCAGAATGTAGATTGGGTTACTAGAACCTCCTTGGAAAAGTTTCAGGTTGAAGGGTGAAGTTCTGACCCTCCAAATGAGAAAACCCTCAACTGGTTTGCGCCCCCTTGGTTGACTGAATCTCCAAGATTTCAGCCTCACCTCTAGAAGCCTCTAAATGCTACAAGAATCACTAGAATGATAGATCGGGCCAAGAAAAACTAGCTGGTGAAGTCTCAAGATGATCTATGAAGATCTGGGCCACCAAATAATAAAAACCTCCTTCTGCAGTGCACCCTCTCTTCCTCCATGCTGTGCCAAGCTCTAGGAAACAATCTGCTGGGAAAACCTCCTCCTAAATAGACTAGAAATGATGCCCTGGATCATACGAAGAAAACCCAGATGCTCCTTTGCCAAAAATCTCCCTCTTTACTTCAGATCGAACTGATCTTCTCAAGGTGGTGCACCCTCCTACTGGAAACCCCCTAGGTTGTACAGTAGCCTTCTTCTGCCAATAAATCTGACCCCTCTAACACTTTATAATGGTGTGGGAGGATTTTTTCACCTCCGATACCAAGCTTGGATGAAGGAAGGTAGGATCTTTCACCACCGAGTTGATCTCTAGGGTTTTAGTCACAAAACCCTCAAAACTGCTTGTGCTTAAGAGCTCCAATGCAAAATATGATAAAAATCCAGAATGCTTTAGAAGTGCACCCTTCCTTTATTTTATAGCTCCAATCTATTCTCTTGTTGAGTTAGTAACTCCTAGGGTTAACTCTTAACTTAACTCCACCTTTTCTTTTCTTTCATTGAGTTACCCTTTTTCACACAAAGTCAACTCAGCAATATAATGTTGTGCTTAGGAAGTATCTTCTGGTTTACTTTGTCCCCATGATGAATGAGACTATAGTCTAGTGGGGATAGCTATACTACTGAGTCTCTCCAGACCTCTTCATCAAGAGGTGGGGGACATTACAACACATGAGACTCCTTCTCATGTATCACGAAAACATCTGGCTGCTCGATGTATACTTCTTCCTTAATCTCTCCATTGAGAAAGGTTGTCTTTACATCCATGTGATGTACTCTCTAACCCCTGGATTCTGCAAGGAAAATAATCATCCGGATAGAAGTGCATCGAGCAACATGATCAAATGTCTCATAATATATTTCCTCCACCCGAGAGAATCCTCTAGCAACAAATATCATTTTGTGCCTCTCGATGCTCCCGTCAACTGTGTGTTTGATCTTGTAGATCCATTTAGAAGTCACTATAGAATTCCCCTTAGGTCTCAGAACAATATCCCACACATCATTCTTCATGATGGATTGATACTCCTCCATCATGACATCTCTCCATACTGGATGACTAGTTGCCTCCTCATAATTGGAAGGATCAAAATGAATGATGTGGCTCATAGTTGCGGCATAGCATGAATATATCTTAGGTATATTTCTCACTCAGAAGGTACCATAAGGAGATACATATCCTTCTGCCTCCTGCAGAGTTTGATGAGCTCATGTAGGTCTCTTCCAACCTACTGCAATATCTTTGGGAACATCAGTTGGAGCTACAAGATCAACGAGATAAATTGGATCAATTTGATCAATCTACATGTGAGATCCTCTATATCTCTTAAAGGATACCCCCTCCTCAAAGGTAACATCTATGCTCACCTCAATCTATCTCTGACCAAGGATGTAGATCTGGTATGTCTTCAAAAACTCATTGTGCCCCACAAATGTACCCTTTCTTCCCGAAGGGTCTATCTTGATCATTTTCTCGTTGGGTACATGAATGTATATTGGACACCCAAATATCCCGAAGTGTCTAAGCTCAGGCTTCACTCCAGTGAAGGCCTCCTCGGGCGTCATGTTCCTCAAAGTCTTATGAGGACTTATGTTATGAAAATACACTGCATTCATGGATGCCTTTGTCCATAGAAACATAGGTAAATTTTGATCATGCTAAGTCATCTTGGACCATACTTGATATATCGAGGTTCCCTCATGAAACCACTGTCTCATGAAGCTGAAAAAAATCAACACTCCCTTTGGAGCTGGAGGTGAATCTTTCTCTGTCTCTCCTCCCTCTGACACTAAAGGTATCTCTTCCTCCTTCTCAGTAGGTAACTCAATATTTTCTCCCTCTAGATGTAGTATCGCCTCCATCTCTGGGAGTGCCTCTACATACACTAGAACTGCTGCCATGCCTGCTTCCTCAACATCTCATGGCTCGACTCATGTACTGGGGTTTCTACACCTGCTCTCGCTGAGTCTCATAATGTGTTTTCCTCCTCTATTGGATCTACCATAGTTGTTCTACAATCGGTCTTGACTCATTGTATCCATGATCATTGGAAATGTCTCTACTATCTGGCATGGTCCCGTCCTAGGAGGTACATTGCTCCCAGAGACTTCCTGTCTCTGAGCATCATGTCTAGAAATGTCTCTCCTTGATATCATGTTGGAAGGTCTTTCCCTCCATGTCTGCCTCTTGCGACTGCCATTATGGCTCCTTCTCATAGATATTACCTATGACCTTCCCAGAACAAGAAACAAGAACAACAAAAAGCATCTCCTAGAGGAGATCAATTTATCTTGTGCACAACTATATACAGTGACCCTCCAAATAGTATGTCTTTTGCTATGACCAACACACATCCATCATATACTCGATGTCATACAACTACCATCATATACTCGATGTCAAACAGATACCAACACACATCCACAATATACTCGATGTCATACAATTACCAACACACATCCATCATATACTTGATGTCATATGACTAACCATGTTGATTTTCTAGTGTTAAATTAAAAAAGCACTATTTTCCGCAAGTGGTAATTACTTCCAATGATATACGATATTACTTTAGGAAACACTAGAACATAACTAAGGAACTTGGAAAAATTCAACTTCTTAGTATCTTCCTTAGATCACTTATCCCACGTGTGAGAGAGAAAAAATATGTGTGTCTATTGTTGTGTCTTTCAAGTGACTTTTTATAGTAATATTAGATTGATCCAAAAAAAAACACGTCTCTTTGAAAAATTAAATTTAAAATTAAATTAAATTTTCTTTTGTATAAATAGTTGGAGAATAGCTCTGTAACTACCCAAAGATTAATTTGGTTATAATCCATCCACATAGCATTTGACTTTGTTAAATTGTTCCTCCATAATTCATGCGATTCTTTGCATAAATATAGGTAGAAGTAAACATGTAGTACATTCCTCATATTTAGGTAATTAGACATTTTTACTAGAAATTATTTCCCACCATAATTTATGGGATTATTTCTATAATTTAGGTAGGAGTAAAAAAAGTAAATATGTTGTACATAGATATTGTAATGATCCCATAAATTTAACACTCCCAACATTTTACTCTACTCATTTTCCTGGGCCCTCCTGTGAAGGAGTCAAGCCCAGTCCTGCTCCGATACCATGTTGTTTTTCTTCATATAAGATATGATAGATATATAATTACAATGATGAGTGTTCCATATATAGGGAGCATATGGTGACTATCCATGAAAGGACGTGTCCCTTGAATAATCAATAACTATTTATTATTATCATTTACTTATTATATATGATATTTAATAATCAATAATTATATTATTAATTATTATTCTAAGAGATTATCTTCCCGATGTTGTCCAAACATCAACAACCATTTCTATGAAGTATATGATAATTTCATGTCTGATTTTAAAAAGTTATTATTTGGAGAAGATACTTCCTATCTCTCATTGGAAGCCTCAACATTTCTGAACGAAAAAGGAGTTCTTGAAAAAATGGATGATTATAATATCATCAGGGGTTTTTGTTCTCACGAAAAACCCATATTTCTTCCAAATTATGTGTTTGATAAATTGTTTGTTATAGAAGTGGAAAGATAGTACAAATTCTGGTTTCATACCTTTTATGAGAAAATAAAAAAGTAGTTTATCTCTTTTCCCTGGAAGGTTGGCGAAATTATCATAAGAGGAATTGATAAGATTGACGAATATGCTTCTTATTTTTACCATTTCAACATGTGGTATGCAGAGGAAATCAAGGGGTTTGACCGTGATCACGTTTTTTACAATCATATAGTTTTAGTCAAGATCATCCCCTCACTCATAAACACTCTTATATATGGAGAAGAAGAAGGTGATATTCATGACCCTAATGTTCAAGAAGTTGACAAAAATACTGGTGATATAGAGACTATCATAAGCACCACGAAACCCCATAAGGAGAGAGGCAAGCCCTCCAATGAAAAGAGTGTTCAATCTCCCATTGATTCTCAAATAAGTGTTCTACCCAAGGTAAACCCTCAACCCAGAATGACCCAATAGAGAAAAACCCATAGTAGTAATTCAAGGGATGACGGAGAGAAAAATCCTCCCAAGGGGAATTTAGAAATTCCCCACAAATTAAAGGTCAAAAGAAAAAGAACTAATTCTCAACAACGGGGAGGATAAATAAATGCACCTAAACCTGATATGTTGTTGGATGACATGGAATTGGATGTGGATATGGAGAATATCAGCTTTCCAGACAAAGAAGAGTCTATTGTAGAAAATGTACTGCATGTTTCTACACTTGTTGTCAAAGATGAGATTTTATCTGATGAAGAAATTTTTTTTGTTCAGAATGCCTCGTTTGATAAATATCCTAAGAAAATGATTTTTGAGAGGACCTCAAAGAGTAATAGAGGAAAAATGTGATCTACCATTGATACTCAAAACGTGTTACCATCAAAGTTGTCCTCCATTCACAAGGTCACAGGGGATGCACTGGACTTTTCAATCGCTAATATGAAGGAAGAAAATTCCAAACTAAAATAAAGAATCAAGGAATTAGAAGAAATTATTATGCCTCCACCCATTCTAGCCACCCCCATTTCCATGATTTAGAATGATAAGAGTTTTCAAGAAACCTCAGGATCAAGTTCAAGAGTCAAGGGAACTTCAAATTTGATTATTTCGACTCAAGATTTTGTCAAGGAAAATATTAAGAAAAGGATGTCAATGATTTTAGAGTTAAGGGATATGGAAAAAAGCTTTGCCTCTCTCGGACTAAGAGTGCATAAAACCAAGGAATATTTGGGTGCAGATCTGAAAAATGATGAAGTTTTTTATGTTCATGGAATTGCAATGTTTGCAACAAAGGTCTTAGCAATGACCGACCAAATGAGAAAACAAGAAGATCTACCTCCCAGAGCTGTATCAAACAATTAAAGGCCTATTGGATTGTTGGGTTCGTGTTTTGACTATTTTGTTTCAATGGCCAAATCCTTTTTGCATGCGATATTATACATGATATGCTCTCATTTAGACATTTTTAAGGTATTCTCAAAGCTTTCGCCATAAATCGCACAAGGTATGTGTTAGCGATCAAATAATTCATTTTGAAATTTGTTTGAAACATGATGCCTCATCTTGTGGGGGAATTTTGACTGCCTTCCCAAGCTCTAAATTCCTCTTTTAAAGTACCATTGGAAATCTTAGGATGTCTAGTTGTCAATTGACTATTCAAGCATGTAAAACAGACTCTCAACGACTGAGAAATTTGATTTTTCCCAAGGCAGTTTTCATTAAAACAATTTGGATTTTCACCAGCTCATTGGTTTTGAAATATGCTAGTTAGCCATTGAAAGCTTTCCTTTTCACCAGCTAAAGGGGAAAAAGAGCTGGCGAAAGCACAGAAGAGTCCAAAAACGTCTTATTTATGCCCAGATCGTGATTTTTGATTTCCTGAACACGTGGGAAAGGTATTAAATGATGGATAATAATTAGGAGAAGCTAGAATATCTTTCTCATCCAGCTTTAAAGACATGTGGTGAGGAAATGACACCAAATGGTACAATAACTCTTGACAGAAAATCTCCAAGTCATCAAAGACAGATTTTCGAATCTGTGATTTTCACTTACAGACTGCCAAATAATGCTTTAACTGTCAAATTCGACTTCTAATGATCAAAATAAATCTATTTGGTTAAATATTAGGTTATCTTATTGTAATAGTTTTGTACTCTATTTTCCATATTTAGAAATCTAGATCCAGTTTTCTAGGATCTGAGATATATTGTAAAAGATATAAATACCTATCAGTTTGATAGAGAAGGGTTCAATTTTGGATACAAAAGATACTATATCGTAAACAGACTTTTCCATATGATAATACAAATCACAATTTTCTCTCTCTATTGATGTCAGATTCTCATCTTTCCTTTTGTACTCTTATTCAAGTTGTTTTAGCTACAGAATGAATGTCATCTCATCGGTTAGCTCATAACTTGATTAATAGTTGCTTATCATTGTTTAATAAAGACTGCATTCGTATTTGGTTTATAAGCATTGTTTTCTCACCCACTTCAAAGCTATCATCTGATTGTTGATCCTTGAGAGAACTGGTTCATTTGATTCTCATTTTGACTATCTGAATACCACACTGTAATTGAGTTATCCCATTGATCCACACATATAAAATACAAAAACAAGTTTACCTTAAGTTACCAAGCATCTTTGTCTTACAACCTCAAAGAGTTTCTTGGAGTGATAACAAAATGGTGTCGTTGCCGGGGAGAGTAGATTGAAGCTCAGCTTCCTTGGGAGATGACATAGATCCAACTTTGATGATAGACAAAGCCTGGCCATTATATTGGTTGTAATCATCTATTTGGTGACTCCATGAAGGATGGATTCAGTGGCGACTCCGTTGATCATAAATGTTTTGGCGACTCCACAATTAAAGACTCCATTGGGGAGGATCCGGTTGATAGAAGATGAAGAGGTTAAATTTCAATTCCAGGTATCAGTTCATTAGTTTGCTTCATGAACTGTTGTATTTTTTTATCATCTCTTTCATGCTTTTCCCTTCGCATGTAAAGAGAATCATTTTTTGTTTTGTATATTCAGAAAATCATCATTCTTCCTGTATATACCCAACCTTAAAAAAAGAAAACTTGCAGCCTGCTTGTACTACAGAAGTAGATTTAGTAGATTTACTTTAGCACGTTCATAAAGATGAGTTCTGCATTCCATTCCCTCTTGAATCCAATAATCCTTATGACTTTGTGGACATTGAAATTGATTCCAAACCCTCTTAGATTTGAGCACCTTTTCACATTACTGATAAACTTTCTCATCAACCTATTAAATTTCATGATCAACCCACTGCCTTTCAAATTAAAATCAGGATGAAGATGTCCAGGCCTTTGAGGTTGCCCTATTTCCTTCATCCTTACCCCCTTGACTGTTTTGAATATATTCCTCAGTTTTCTGGAGAGAACCTAGTTTCAACTGAGAGGCACTTGGAATCCTTTGAGGATTTTATTGATCGGTTTGAGATTATTCATGACGACGTGATCATGAGATTTTTCTCTAAGTCGTTGATTAAAGATGCTGCAATATGGTTTAAGGGTCTAAGATCTGACTCCATTGGCTCTTGGATCGAATTATCTAATGATTTTTCCAAGCATTGGGGTAAGAACAAATCACTGGATTCATACCTCACTAACTTTTATGCTTTGAAGAGAGAGCAGGACGAAGCTTTGCCTGTATTCAACAGAAGGTTCTACAAGATATACTATGACATACCTTTGGAGATCCGGCCCATGGAGATTGTTGCCATGGTATACTATGTTATGGCTCAGTATTCAGAGCTTGTTCTTTTCCTACTGGAAAGGAAATATTCATCGTTAACGAGTTTGTTTGAAGATGCTCAAGAGGTGGAGGAGGACATTTGTGCTTCCAGGAGGACCCGAGAGCGGGCTGACTTTGAAAATCCACATCTACCTGAGCCAACAGAATGTCAGTATGGCTCATATTTTGAGCATGAAGGTTATGAGTGTGAAACAGAATTGGAACAACAGAAAGAATGTGAGTTTATTTTAGAGTCAGATTTGAATTCTTTAATATTGGTAGAGTACTCCAGAGATAGGTACGAATCTAAAGTTTATGATCAGTTTACAAAACAAATTGAGCCTATGATAACTAATGATTACATAGGCAATTATATTTTCTTAGCTGATCCCAATCCATATCATGTAAACCCTGTTATGTTATCCTCTTGTGATCATTATTCTGAAGAAGAAGATTTAAATATTTGTGAAGATGAGAAGTTGTCCTTTGGTCAAAAGCCAATAGAAATCAATGAAGACAATCTTCGGTTTTCATATTGGCATATGGAAGGAAGTTACAACGATCATGAGGAACATAATTTGCATAAATCATCTTATCTTCATAAGGAATATCAAGAGGACTATCTTCCTTTTGAACCCTTTGTTTCAGATTCTGATATAAAGGCTGCTGATGAGGAAGAAGGCAATGATATAGAATATCAAGAACATATTACTTCTTCTCTCTCAGAAATTGTCGACTGCAATAGGCCAGCACATCATAATGAGAAATTCAAATCACAGGAAAATGATGAAAGGGAACAAAAAAGTTTAGATCATCAGTTGATCATACATTTTTCTGCAACAAATATTGAGCAGTCCACATTCAACACTGAGATCAATGAAAGTATCCAACAATACCAGCATCAGCAACAACTTTTCAATTCTCAGTTGGATCAGCAACAAGTAGAGGTATTTATTTGTGGATTTGATGACCCTATTGTAGATTATTTGGACATTATGAGCATCTTAAATATCAAAATATTTTTGTCAGGAGAAGGACAATTCTGTCATCTTTTCCAATTTCATTTCTGCTTGTTATGGTTTCTTATATTTTTGGGGTCAAAGTCAAGAACAAGTTCAGTAAATCAACTTCTGACATGGCTTCATTGGAAGCATGACTTCACTTGATCAGTTTGCTTTTACTGATTAGAAGTAGGAGTAGGTGTGAGAATAATCTCCTCATACGAGCAACTAGATCATGTTCAGTTGTTCATTTATGAAATAAGCAGGCAGGATACAACAAACTACAAACAGTTTTCAGTTTAGCAGAGGATTAGGTGAAAAATCCATATGTTATCTCCAAAAATGAACTAGTCAGTTTGTTTCATTTTTTTGGTGATGGAATGGTCATAAATAGAGTTCCATACATTTTTTTTGTGTCAAAGTATAGGATATAACTTATTTATTCTTATAATAAATCGATTGTCAATAGGTATTTCCAAAAATCAAAGAAAATATTTTCAATGACTAATCTCTATTTTGAAGCTGAAGTTAGCGAGTGAAAGTTCAAGGTTTCAATGACTAAATGGCATTTCCGAAAACAAGTAAGCCGGTGAAAGTGCATCCCTCAGTTTTCTGATTTGCGGACATAGGAAGATTGCAACAGATACAACAACGAAAATGATGAGATGAAAAGTCCATATCAATAGTTCATCATGCATTCATCTCAGACAGAGATTAAGAAATCTGTATTTATCATTGATATCTGTGAAGAAAACGAACAACTTGATTATTTTCAGCTGATTGATTTAATAATAATAAAAAAAAACAAGCAGGCTACAAGCAGGTTACAGGCAGGTTATAGGAAGGCTACAGGTTTTCAGATGATAAATTTTAAAGGCCAAATGACTCCATGCCCAATACTAAAGGCACAAGGTATTCCAGGTTCTTGTAAACCTCACAGGGAGGTCTCCATCCCAGTTGGAGCCAGATGTTAGCGATCAAATAATTCATTCTAAAATTTGTTTGAAAAATGATGCCTCATCTTGTGGGGGAATTTTTAATACCTTCCCAAGATATAAATGAATATTTGAAAGTACCATTGGAAATATTAGGATGTCTGGTTGTCAATCGACTATTCAAGCGTGTAAAACAGACTCTCCACGGCTGACAAAATTTGATTTTTCCCAAGACAGTTTTCATTAAAAAAATCTGGGTTTTCACCAACTCATTGGTTTTGAAATCTGCTAGTTAGCCGTTGAAAGCTTTCCTTTTCACCAGCTAAAGGGGCAAAAGAGCTGGTGAAAGCACAAAAGAATATAGAAACGTCATATTTCTTCCCAGATCATGATTTTTTATTTCTTGAACACGTGGAAAAGGTGTTAAATGATGGATAATAATTAGGAGAAGCTAGAATATATTTCTCATCCAGCTTTAAAGACATGTGGTGAGGAAATGACACCAAATGGTACAATAACTCTTGACAAAAAATCTCCCAGTCATCAAAGACAGATTTTTGAATCTTTGATTTTCACTTACAGACTGCCAAATAATGCTTTAGCTGTCAAATTCGACTTGTAATGATAAAAATAAGTCTATTTGGTTAAATATTAGGTTATCTTATTGTATTAGTTTTGTACTCTATTTTCCATATTTAGAAATCTAGATGCAGTTTTCTAGGATTTGAGATTTGTCGTAAAAGATATAAAAACCTATCAGTTTGATAGATAAGGGTTTGATTTTGGATACAGAAGATACTATATTGTAAACAGACTTTTCCATATGATAATACAAATCACAGTTTTCTCTCTCTATTGATGTCAGATTCTCATCTTTCCTTCTGTACTCTTATTCAAGTTGTTTTAGTTGCAGAATGATTGTCATCTCATCGGTTAGCTCATAACTTGATTAATAGTTGCTTATCATTGTTTATTAAACCCAACATTCATATTTGGTTTATAAGCATTGTTTTCTCACCCACTTCAAAGCTATCATCTGATTATTGATCCTTGAGAGCACTGGTTCATTTGATTCTCATTTTGACTGTTTGAATACCATACTGTAATTGAGTTATCCCATTGATCCACACATATAAAATACAAAAATAAGTTTACCTTAAGTTACCAAACATCGTTGTCTTACAACCTCAAAGAGTTTCTTGGAGTGATAACAAAATGGCGTCGTTGCCAGGGGGAGGAGATTGAAGCTTAGCTTCCTTGGGAGACGACATAGATCCAACTTTGATGATAGACAAATCTTGGACATTATATTGGTTGTAATAATCTATCTGGTGAATCCATGAAGGACAGATTCAATGGCAACTAAGTTGATCAGAAATTTTTTGGCGACTCCACAATTAAAGACTCCACTGGGGAGGATCCGGTTGACAGAAGATGAAGAGGTTAAATTTCAATTCCAAGTATCAGTTCACTATTTTGATTCATGAACTGTTGTATTTATTTATCACCTCTTTCATGTTTTTCCCTTCGCATGTAAAGAGAATCATTTTCTGTTTTGTATATTAAGAAAATCATCATTCTTCCTGTATATACCCAACCTTAAAAAAAGAAAACTTGCAGCCTGTTTGTACTACAGAAGTAGATTCAGTAGTTTTACATCAGTACGTTCATAAATATGAGTTATGCATTCCATTCCCTCTTGAATCCAATAACCCTTCTGACTTTGTGGATGTTGAAATTGATTCCAAACCCTCTCAGATTTCAACAACTTTTCACATTACTGATAAACTTTCACATCAACCTATTAAATTTCATGATCAACCCAATGCCTTTCAAATTAAAATCAGGATGAAGATGTTCAGGCCTTTGAAGCTGACCTATTTCCTTCATCCTTACCCCCTTGACTGTTTTGAATATCTTCCTTAGTTTTCTGGAGAGAACCCAGTTTCAGCCGAGAGGCACTTGGAATCCTTTGAGGATTTTATTGATCAGTTCGAGATTATTCATGAAGACGTGATCATGAGATTTTTCTCGAAGTCATTGATCAAATATGTTGCAATATGGTTTAAAGGGTCTAAGAGCTAACTCAATTGGCTCTTGGATCGAATTATCTATTGATTTTTCCAAGTATTGGGGTAAGAACAAATCATTGGATTCATACCTCGCTGACTTTTATGATTTGAAGAGAAAGCATGATGAAGCTTTGCCTGTCTTCAACAAAAGGTTCTACAGGATATATTATGACATACCTTTGGAGATCTGGCCCATGGAGATTGTTGCCATGGTATACTATGTTATGGATCAGTATTCAAAGCTTGTGCTTTTCCTACTAGAAAGGATATCTTCATAATTAACGAGTTTGTTTGAAGATGCTCAAGAGGTGGAGGAGGACATTTTTTCTTCCAGGCAGACCTAAGAGCGAGCTGACTTTGAAAATCTGCATCTACCTAAGCCAACAAAATGTCAGTATGGCTCAGATTTTGAGCATGAAGGTTATGAGTGTGAAACATAATTGGAACAACAACAAGCATGTGAGTTTATTTTAGAGTTAGATCTGAATTATTTAATATTGGTAGAGTACTCGAGAGACAGGTACGAATCTGAAGTTTATGATCAGTTTACAAACCAAATTGAGCCTATGATAACTAATGATTACATAGGAAATTATATTTTCTTAGCTGATCCCAATCCATATCATGTAAACCATGTTATGGTAACCTCTTGTGATCATTATTCTGAAGAAGAAGATTTAAAGATTTGTGAAGATGAACAATTGTCCTTTGGTCAAAATCCAATAGAAATCAACAAAGATAGTCTTCAGTTTTCATATTGACAGATGGAAGGAAGTTGCAGCGATCAAGAGGAACATAATTTGCAGAAATCATCTTATCTTCATAAGGAATATCAAGAGGACTATCTTCCTTTTGAACCCTTTGTTTCAGATTCTGATATAAAGGTTGTTGATGAGGAAGAAGGAAGTGATATAGAAGATCAATAACATATTACTTCTTCTCTCTCAGAAATTGTCGACTGCAATAGGCCAACACATCATAATGAGAAATTCAAATCATAGGAAAACAATGAAAGGGAACAAAAAAGTTTAGATCATCAATTGATCATACATTTTTCTACAGCAAATACTGAGCAGTCCACATTCAACACTGAGATCAATGAAAGCAACCAGCAGTACCAACAACAACAACAAATGTTCAGTTCTCAGTTGGATCAACAACAAGTAGAGGTATTTATTTGTGGATTTGATGACCCTATTGTAGATTATTTGGACATTATGAGCAGCTTAAATATCAAAATATTTTTGTCAGGAGAAGGATAGTTCTGTCATCTTTTCCAATTGCATTTCTTCTTGTTATGGTTTCTTATATTTTTGGGGTCAAAGTCAAGAACAAGTTTAGTAAATCAGTTTTTGACATGGCTTCATTGGAAGCATGACTTCACTTGATTAGTTGTCTTTTACTTATTAGAAGTAGGAGTAGGTGTGAGAATAAGCTCCTCATACGAGCAGCTAGATCATGTTCAGTTGTTCATTTATGAAATAAGCAGGCAGGCTACAACAAACTACATACAGTTTTTAGTTTAGCAGAGGATTAGGTGAAAAATCCAAATGTTATCTCCAAAAATGAACTAGTCAGTTTGTTTCATTTTTTTGGTGATGGCATGGTCATAAATAGAGTTCCATACATTTTTTTTGTGTCAAAGTATAGGATATAACTTTTTTATTCCTATAATAAATCGATTGTCAAAAGGTATTTCCAAAAATCAAAGAAAATATTTTCAAGGACTAATCTTTGTTTTGAAGCTGAAGTTAGGCAGTGAAAGTTCAAGGTTTCAATGGATAAATGGAATTTCCAAAAACAAGTAAGCCGGTGAAAGTGTAGCCCTCGGTTTTCTGATTTGCAGACACAGGAAGATTGCAACAAATACGGAGAGGAAGATGATGAGATGAAAAGTCCATATCAGCATTTCATCATGCATTAGTCTCAGAAAGAGATTAAGCAGTTTGTATTTAGCATTGAGATCTGTGAAGGAAACGAGCAACTTGATTATTTTCAGCTAATTGATTTAATAAAAAATAAAAATAAAAACAAGTAGGTTACAGGCAGGTTACAAGAAGGCTACAGGTTTTCAGACGATAAATTGTAAAGTCCAAATGAATCCATGCCAAATACTAAAGGCACAAGGTCTTCTAGGTTCTTGGAAACCTTGCAGGGAGGTCTCCATCCCAGTTGGAACCAGATGTTAGCGATCAAATAATTCATTTTGAATTTTTTTTGAAAAATGATGCCTCATCTTTTGGGGGACTTTTGAATGCATTCCCAAGCTCTAAATGAATATTTGAAAGTACCATTGGAAATATTAGGATGTCTAGTTGTCAATAGACTATTCAAGAGTGTAAAACGGACTCTCCACGGATGAGAAATTTGATTTTTCCAAGGCAGTTTTCATTAAAAAAATCTGAGTTTTCACCAGCTTATTGGTTTTGAAATCTGCTAGTTAGCCGTTGAAAGCTTTCCTTTTCACTAGCTAAAGGGGAAAAAGAGCTGGTGAAAGCGTAGAAGAGTCCAAAAACGTCATATTTCTGCCCAGATCATGATTTTTTATTTCCTGAACACGTGGGAAAGGTGTTAAATGATGGATAATAATTAGGAGAAGCTATAATATCTTTCTCATCCATCTTTAAAGACATGTGGTAAGGAAATGACACCAAATGGTACAATAACTCTTGACAGAAAATATCTCAGTCATCAAAGACAGATTTTTGAATCTATGATTTTCACTTACAGACTACCAAATAATGCTTTAGCTGTCAAATTTGACTTGTAATGATCAAAATAAATCTATTTGGTTAAATATTAGGTTATCTTATTGTATTAGTTTTGTACTCTGTTTTCCATATTTAGAAATCCAGATGTAGTTTTCTAGGATCTAAGATCTGTTGTAAAAGATATAAATACCTATCAGTTTGATAGAGAAGGGTACAATTTTAGATACAGAAGATACTATATTGTAAACAGACTTTTCCATATGATAATACAAATCACAATTTTCTCTCTCTATTGATGTCAAATTCTCATCTTTCCTTCTGTACTCTTATTCAAGTTGTTTTAGCTGCAAAATGATTTTCATCTCATCGGTTAGCTCATAAATTGATTAATAGTTGCTTATCATTGTTTATTAAACCCTGCATTCATATTTGGTTTATAAGCATTGTTTTCTCACCCACTTCAAAGCTATCATCTGATTATTGATCCTTGAGAGCACTGGTACATTTGATTCTCATTTTGACTGTCTAAATACCATACTGTAATTGATTTATCCCATAGATCCACACATATAAAATAAAAAAACAAGTTTACCTTAAGTTACCAAGCATCTTTGTCTTACAACCTCAAAGAGTTTCTTGGAGAGATAACAATATGTATAATTATCGTTTTTGCAATGATTTTACGATCAATTTAGCTCAGTTAAATGTTTATGAAGATATAATGCTTTGGTTTGCTTGCAACAGGTCAGAATCACGATTCAATCCTCCATCTAGTACCTCATCCGAAACTTCGCTCAACACTTGATCCGACACTCGGAGTGCATACGAGATGGTGGTTGGTACAATGGCAACCTTTGATGGACGAATCGGGGATGTGGGTTTTATGCCCCCTCGTGCCCTCTAGCTATAGAGCAAGACACACCTCAGATTAGGAAGTTGCAGCAACCACTGAGTGGCACACAAAGACTATTAACGAAGATGCTTCTGTTGCAGCGAATTTAATGAACTTACTGTTTTTAGAGAGGATCGACCCTTCCAGTGGTCGACCTCTCAAGCTCTATAATCACCTATAAATACCACTGATTGTGACACGAAGAGGAGACGAGTTTTATTATTTGATACAAACATTATCACCATTTTTTTCATTTACTCTGTTTTTATGCTTAATGACTGTGTTGTGTTAATTTAGAGATTGTGTTTTCCTGTTGGAGTGTTGCCACGACCTTCTGGGGGGGCCATTAGTGGTCTAGGTGATTGTTTCTATCAATACATATTTACAATTATCTAGTTGCCTTTCTTAGATTTTAAAATCGTTTCTTCATTGTGTAAATTTCTCAATTTCAATTGTTGTTGTGTGTATATCTTAATTGCAGATTGCTTATCTAATTCATCTTCCTGTACACTTTCTCTTAATTGCAGATTGCTTTCTAAATTGTGTATATCATAGAGGGACGTCCATGGTTGTGTGTTAATGATTTTATCTTGTTTGCAGGTTGTAGAAGCTAGTTAATTACATTGTTATGTCTTTTTCTTCCTAGATATAAGCTACTCTGCAGAGTACTAATTTAGATAATTTTATTTGTAGCTTTGATAGACGAATTGCTTTAGTTTTGATAGTTTTGACAGAGTACTAATTTAGATAGGTTTATTTGCAATTTCAAATACTCTATGTAGGTCTGTTTCATTTGTTAATTTTGCCTCGGCATGATAAGATAGAAATGGATTTTGAGTTGTGATTTCTAATTAGCATTAGTCAAGAGTTTGTAGGTTTGCACAAAGTGTTTTTATTGTTATCTTAGTAATGAATTTGAATTAGGATTTTTAATTAAGTGTTGACTATGAGTTTATAGCTTTGCTTGAGTTAGTGATTTTGAATAGGGTACTTTCCAGTAGTTGTGTGATAAAGTGAATGATTGATGTTGAATCTTTTCTGCACAATGTTTAAAGATCTCATGGATTCCAAGAGCACTTAGTGTTAATTTTATGATGGAAAAAATATCTATAGACTGCCTTATCCATACTTTACATTTCTATGTAGAAATTAGTGTTACTAGGAAAATATCTCTATGGCTAGGGTGAACCACAACAGACAGGAGTGATTGTAGAAATCGACTCAATTCCAGCATATGCTATATAAATTAATGTGCAAAGGAGGTAAGAAAGAGGTCTACCTCATCCAAACGTTTGATGATGTCCACCATTGAGCACTTCGACCCAAATGTTTATACCTGCAACAAGTTCTCAACAAACAAGCAAAGCAAGCATATAGTGATAATATAACAGGTTAGCAAATTAGATAACATAATCCATTAATATACAAAACAAACATGCCCATGGATCATAATACATATATTTGCAAGATATCAATTGGACAGGAAAGGAGTATTTCTATTAATAAATGATCAGCAGAAGTGAAAACATTACAGACTTCCGTATCAACACGGTTCAGAACCAAGAAACCGAGTTCCTTCCAATTGGGCCTCCACCACTTCAATCCTCCACAAAAGGCAAGCTCATATAAGGGAGATAAAGAGGTTATCCATTAATAAGGGAAGAGCTTAGGGGCTGAACACTGTGTTCAGACTTAAAGGATAAAGGGATGCAGACTCAATAATGAAGTAATAATTTCTCCAAAGTAACTTTGCTCTCAAAATTGAATTATCTCTTCCTTTCCATAGCTCAGAATTGGCTTCTTTATAGCCTTCAAAAATGCAACTGAAGGGCCAATTCATAACGTTTCTAGTATATGGAAGGCCAAGGATTAGAGATATTTTGTCGTGACATGGAAACCTGACATTTAATTTTTATTTTCTGGAACAAATCTCGATGTATGTGGGTTGTAGTGGAGCAGCCAACGTATATGCATGATGTATAAATTGCAAGGTGCGTACAAGTGGAAAAATATTTATTTTTGTCTCTGGATTCATTAATCAGGGAAAGTAAGTCTACATAGGGAAATGGAGTAAGGCCCTCTCTGCAATATTTCTTAGGGTGAGGCAAATCTTTCTCTAAAATATGCCCCCTAATGTGTGAGGTCAGAGGAGTATCTGTGATGGTCGAAATACATTATAAATAACCCAGAAGTGGAGTGGTAGAGGACCAGCTGGATGAAATCAATTTCTCATTACATTATGTACTGACTTTGCATACATGTATGCCAATAATACACTGTAGATCCATGTGAAAAATATAACAAACAAGTGTTCGTGGCCATAAAATAGGAAAATACAAATGTGGTTACATGCCAATAGCTGTCATAGTCACGAACAAGGCCCAGTAAAACCAGTCTCAAAACCAATCTGAAGATATTTGTATACCATGGAGCAGGGATGATTTTAAGGATGAAATTTTATTTTAAAATGTAGAAACCTAGGCAAATTTTACTAATCCTTCATATTCCAACTATAAATGTTTGGCTATATTTTTGTAAAAACATTCAAATTTCAAGGATTTTGTATAGTTTGTTTAAACTTTTGGCGATTGTTAGGGTAACATAATTTTATCCTATAGAATTTGGGAGAATCGTTTCTAGAATAACGAATCTTTTTTTTGGAAAAACCATGGAAAATTAGCCCATGAGTGAACTTTAGCCCCTAAAATCATCCCTGCCATGGAGTACAATCTGATCTCCCATGATCACTAAAGTCATATAGGTACTGGTCCAATGAAAAGGAAGCAACAACTCAGGAAAGCTACGTCCACATAATGATGTCTTCAAGTCTTCTACACAATCTACCAAAGGTGCAAGTCTACATCATGTGAATAAAGGAGTTGAGTTCAAACATAATGAGACATTGTTTGATTACCGGTCATTGATGTATACCATTAAAAAACACGAGACAACCTACCGATAATGAAAGTAGGTATCAAGGCACAGAGTACATTCTTACAAGTGTGAATAGAGGGGTCGGTGTCGAACACCTGAAGAATCCATTGATCAGGAGACATTGATGTATTCCCAACCATCGATGGCGAGAGAGCCTGCCACTAATGACTGCAAACCACAAGGTACTCATAAGACTCTAGATCTCATTTCCAGATAATGGGCTGATGTCGATGGAATGAGACCCACTGAAATGAGAGAATTAAGGCATATCTCATCAGTCAGCATGAGGTACAAAGCAGGAGCTTCATGATTTGGTGGGAATCGGACGAAGAACAAGTTCAAAAACCAATGACCCTGTGCATCTTTCGCATGTGCCAAGTGTAAGCGGTACATGAAAAAGACCCTCTAAATAGCAGCCAATGACGAAAAATGCTAACAAAGTCGAGGAAACCACCAATAAGGCTAATGGAATCCAAGACATTGCATGAATCCCAATGTGTGAATAGATGTCTTGTCGTTGAACACAAGGGAAACCACCCAGTCAACGACCAATGATGAAATTTCGACTGCTGGGTTCAAGGTTACCTACCAATGATGGAAGTAGGGCCAGGGTGCATGATAGGAATAAAGTATCATGTGATTCTGAGACAAACTGAGGGTATGGCCGACATGCAAAGTCAAGATTTCTGAGGAGTGGCCGACACAGGTTGATATACTTACTTTGAACAAGAGCATGAGACATATGGTGGAATCCGACAGCATAGACCCAATGATAAAATCATGAGATGCATGAGGCATCAATGAAGTTATCTGTAGGGAATGGAAGAGTAACCAGTTAGTAGAGAAGGCTCTGTAACGATTTCATCTTCCTAAGGCCATGATAATCCCAAAATTATGATGGATGGACTCAAATAATTTTGTGCTCTGTTCAAAGGCGACATGACTGCTGCCAAATATAATATAGTGCTCCCTTCCCGCCTGCCTTCTTTTGTTTTTTCATAACAAACGAATGCTATGATACAGAGGAGGAAACAAGTGTCACAAGTAAGCAAAACTAGATCCAACAATGGAACATACCTATGCTCAATGGAGGGAAGTGCATGCAGGATATGGACACTCGGGGGATGTTCCCTCCTAGGTATAGGGTGTCAAATTGCGAAGGATATAAACAAGGCTCTACTTGGTTGAGGATGCAAAGCTGCTGAGGCAAATGGTTTATAACACAAAGTGAGAACCGACTATAGGCTCAATACTGCAAGCAGAGGCATGAGATGCAATCAAAACTTAACGCCAAAAAAATGTCCTTTTTTATGTCTTTTAGTCTACTTGGTGTGAAAAAGTGGTAAACTTGTGCCAAGTAGACGTCTTTTCAAATCCAATTTACGAGTGTGAAAATGACAAGTTCACTTGGAGATATTTTCTATTTTTGGTAACGAGTCAAAAAAGAGATTAACTAAGACTCGTGATCTTTCAAATCCAATTTAATGAGTGTGAAAGGGACAAATCACTCAGAAATCTTGTTGCTTTTTAAAGATGAGATGGAAAAGAGCTTAAATTAACTCGTTTGGGAGTCCACGAGGTAAAATGTTGCATGTTTATGAATGAGAAATGAGGCTCAACATAAAGTCAAGTACAAATTGTGAGGGACTCTCGGTCCTGATGAAAAAATCTCTACATGGGTACCAAATGCAGTAGGGGATCTAACTAGGGCACCCATGTTTGGTGAGTCTCTACCATTTGATAATGACATGATTTATAGCAGATGGAAGGTTCTGTGTCACAAAAATTTGTTCATACCTAGGGAATAAAGAGCGACAATCATAGGATAATGCGAAAATGCATAATGGAATGGATACCTATCCTATATGTTGGGTAATGAATATACCTGCCCAAGGTGACAAATAGTTGACAATGTAATGAAATCTGCAAGAATCCCAGGTTAAAACTGCAAAAACCAACTTGATCCACTTTAGTATTATTCCATTAGGTGAAAAAAATGGTTTAAAATATAGAAAGTGGGTAAAAATAATTTATGTATAGTAATAAAATAAAAAATTACTATACCATTTTGATTTTAAACCCAAATAGTGCAAATCAGATCAAATTTCCTCCAAGATTCAAATGACGATTGTGGGAGCATCCGACAAGGAAATCACGAGATGTCTGGATCAGGTAATTCTTGATCTCTTCCTCTTCAATTTAAATGGATTACATTTTTGAATTAGGTGTTAAATTTTTAGTTATTTAAAGTGCAAAGTAGATTTTTCAGTGTACGGGGGCTGCCTGTGATTAGTTCGCGTATATGACGAGGTATACACGCCTGTATTAACTATAGGACACGTATATGAAGCACTACACGTGACTGTGTGCAAAGGAATCCGCGTAAAAACACACAAATGGCCAAAAAGGAGGGTTCTAACTCAAAATTATGTTTGTTTTTGACAGGATGGTGCTTGAATGGCGAGAAAGGGAGCATGAAGAAGTTGATGTCGTTGTAGATCGAGATCCGGAGGCCCAAATGGCCTTAAAGCGATGTGGTTTGTATAAGTTTTGGGCGCTCAAAGGGATGAGAGCCCAGGTGAGTTTTTTGGAGATGTTGGTGGGTTACTAGGACCCTGATAGCGAGAGCTTCAATCTTGATGGGCAATCATTAAGAATTGAAGTGGAGGACATCTATTTTTTGACCAATTTATCATGCGAGAGGGAGGTTTTGAACCTTAAATCACTGGGGGTAGGTAATGGGATGAATTTAGAAGAATATATCGACACCAATTGTGTAGTTGGGACCCCTAAGGTAGGGATTCAAGTCCCCATCCGGGTCATAAACAACCTTAGTCTAAAAATGATTGTCCTAGTTTTGACCAGGATCACAGGTTCATCTTCATTGCACCAGGTATCGAGGTCGCTCATGTTTTATGCAGTGCAATGTGTGAGACCCATGGTGTACGACTAATGTACCTCACTACTGGCCAATATGAAGAGCCAGTTGACGAAGTGTAAACAGGGGGGTAAAAGGAATTTCGGGTTTGCCTCCATCTTGTGCAGTTTCTTTTTTGAGCGGGTTCCAGGTTTGGGACCTAGAGTTGAGATTATCCCGAGAGGACCTTGCGATCCATCCATGGCACGGTGTACCGAGGTGATGAGGCGGAAGGGAGGAGGTAGAGTGCCGACACCCTACAACGAGGACTTTTTCTACTGGTGGCAGTGATAGGTCATCACTCTGGATGACTATCCCTATGAGGGGATCGACTTCATAGGAGATCCAGACATGCCACTTCCACCAGAGGCCGCTTATGGTGACATAGGTATGTCAAAATGTTTTTACATATTTCATTTTTTTGTATTTTTGTATAATTAGGACAAAAATATTTTTGGATGGTGTTTAAGTATTGACTAGAAATTTGTGTGTCACAGACGTGGGTCCACGACTACTAGAGGGTTTCCCTCGACATCGACGAAGGAACCAGGGAGATGAAGCGGCAAGAGGAGAAGCCGAGAGGGTGTTACAAAACATGCAGGGCAACCTGTCGCATCTGACACGCAGGATACCCATGGTTTAGGTAGAGGATCTGCCTGAAGCCATGCAACGACAGGTGGTTGGTGTACCCAGGGCATGGGTATGACTCTTTCAGCATCTCTCAAACACCGTGGTTTGCTACCATGACACACAACCAGCTCCACAGGCGTAGATGTCGTGGAATATTATGATATCGGTTGTATATGTATATGAGGGTGTTAGTCCCATTTTGTACTATAAACACCATATGTTTTGAAATATATAAAAAGGATCTTCATATTTACTTATATTTTACAATGTGTACATTGATTAGATGTTTTCTTTGCTTTTAAATATGTGACAAATGCCAATCTAAAACATAGTTAGCATAAGCATCAGATACATAATTAGAACTCCTAGAAATATGATAATATGTAATAAAATAAAATTGTTGTTCTAAAAGACATACCTGTAGGAATCGTCGGAGTAAAGTAGGATCATGCACGCGGTAACGTTCATTCAACTGATGTACTACTAACTAGGAATCCAAGTGAAGAGGGGCTGGATGCGAGTGCATTTTTTGAGTGAACACCTGGCAAGGGTGACACTTCTTAACCACTTCAATACAATCCTTAAATATAGTAGGCCAGAAATAATCGGCTCGCAAAATGTTTTGGGTTGCCGCAAGCCCGGATAGATGACCACCACAAGCCCCACTGTGGCAATCATTTAGGATAGACTCGACCTCTTCGTGAGTTAAGAAATGACGCAAGATATCATCTATTCCTTGGCGATACAAAGTGTCACCGACGATAGTATATTTCTTAGCTTGGTATCTTATACGCCATCGATCATCTCGTGAGAGATGCCGAGGGAAATTCAAAGTCTGGAGATATAGGACAATGTCTCCATACCAGGGGTCAGACGATGAGACAAGAAAATTGTGTTTGTTCGCAAACAAATCAACATGGATAACATCCTCATATAATAGTGGAAAATCTAATATTAACTCCGCAAAGACTAGGGATTTCTTGGATTTCACGGAAGCGAAATCGAGATCAAACTCCTGTAAAATGACAATCCGTTTATTATATTTTCCTCCTATGATACGTCGAGTAAGGACGTATTGAAATGGATTGACATCATAAACCATCTTAGTCTTGCAAAGTAATATATAATGACGCAAACGATGGACTGCGTGAATGACAACCAAAGCTATCTTTTCGACGTGAGTGTAATTGAGTTCAAGAACGAGTAAAGATCTATTAAGATAGTAAATGGTGTGCTCATGGAGCTCATCATTCTTCTGAACTAGAACCATACCAATCGTATCCTTGGATGTGACAATATAAAGTAACTAATCTCTACTGTAGTTGGGAGGCTTCAGCAGAGGCGTCAACACCAAAGCTTTCTTCAAAGCATCGAAGGACTTATGGGTTCACTCATCCCAGATAAAAGGGGTGTCCTTCTTCAAAAGGCACATGAATCCTTTAGTGATAGTAGCATAGTTCACTATAAACCTACGAAGAAAGTTAGCTTTCCCCTATAGATCCTGAATTTGTCTAATAGTGCGCAGGGGGAGGCAATCGAAGTATTTCCTCAACCTTAAGTGGATCTACCATGATCCCAGTCTCGACTCTTAGAAATTAGAAAACCTAAAAGATGACCAGACTTAACGCAAAATATGCACTTGTGAGGGTTTAACTAGATCCTATAATAACGACATATTTCAAAAACAAGCTGAAGGTGAGTAACGTGATCCACTCTCTTGTGAGAATGAGCAACAAGATCATCAAGGTAAGCTTCGACTATGTGCTTAAGATCATGAAACGCGAAATTCATGGCACATTGAAAGGTTGCTCCGACATTTTTAAGGTCGAAAAGCATCTTCCGGTATTGAAAAGTTCCCCAAGGACAAATAAATGTCGTCTTGTGTTGATCCTCAGATTTAATTTGAATTTGATTATATCCTAAAAATCTGTCCATAAAAGAAAATACTTTTCTTCCCTCACACTCGTCGAGAATCTGAACGATGAAAGGCATGCGAAAGTTGTTTTTCAAACAAGCCTTGTTCAGGTCATTGAAATCCATACATACGTGGATGGTTCCTTGCTTCTTATCTATAGGAATGGGGTTGGATACCCATTTGGTTAAAGGAACCGGGTAGATGAAGCCAACGTTAAGTAGTTTCTCCACCGCTACCTTAATAGCAGGGGCCTTTCGAGGGATGACAACTCTAAGATGTTGCCGAATAGGTTTAGCATCCGGATAAGTTTTAATTTCATGTTTGACAATACGAGGGTCGATCCCTGGCATCTCTTCATAGGACCAAGAAAATACGTCTCAAAATTCCTTGAATACCTCGGTGTAGATCAGGATTTCTTCTGGCGAACACTCTGCACCGATATTTACATTTTCAACCTTACCAGGGGTATGAGAGATGTCGATTTGGATGGTAGGAGAAATACTCACCATGTTTCCTTCGGCATAAATGTCGTGTGTATCAAGTGGAACTATGGCATGACCGACTATCTCTCTTAAAGTAGATCGAAAGTCGTCTTGTTCGATCCTTTCAAGATCTGGGAGAAAATAAGAACGGTGATGCATATCATCCCAAGGTTTGTCAAAACCATTCATGGCTTTGATGATGGCTTCATCTAATGACTACACTGTGGATTTTCCGATGAAAACTGAAAATCCCACCCACAACAATCTCACTCATCAGGAAAAGTCTCATCGAGGAAATCATGTGAATAGGACAACGAGATGGCCCATACGGGCCTAGACACAATATCCTCCTCGTTCGTCAGCGAGGGAGCATGATCAGGATTGAAAGAAGAGTCGAGAACAACTTGATACACAATCTCTACTACTGGTAGTAGCATGGCCATACCATCATGCGATTGTCCTTCACAAGACAAATTCGGGGAAGGTAGGGTCCACAGATCATCAAAATAATATGTGCGGAAAGGAATGGACCTCCTAGTCGAGACAAGCCTACTAGACATGGAATAAAATTTATGGTTCAGTGTCGAGATCAAAAGTACCCGTAAGGGAAGAATACATTCCAACACCTACATTGTCGGTTTCCGATCGAGAATTATCGATCACAGGGATCGACTGTCCAAGAGATGCATTAGGACTAGAGTACAAAAAGGATAACTGATCGATCGTCACAATCTTCCCTTCATGAGGAAAACAAAGAGTACGGAAAATGGATGATACGACGACGATCATAGCATAAGTCCAATTGCGGCCTAGTAATAGGTTATAATCAAGAGGCGCATCCACTACCTCTACTTCCACCTCTACCATCTTCCCATCTAACTGGACCAGAAAGGAAGGGAGAATACCGTGAGGGTGAAAGGAATGACCGTCGAAAGCAGTCAACATGTTCGATGACTTGGAAAGGGTCGAAGAACCAAGAGCTTTCCAACAAAATAGGGACATCAAACACATAACATCGCCTTAATCAAAAACTGCACGCTTCATGGTATACTTTGGATACTCCACATGGATTTGGAAAGCCACATGGTAAGGCAAGCGAGGCTTAACATCTGTGACATCAAACTTGATAAGCTTTGTGCCACTAGGTTCTAGAGCTCCTAGATCAGAGAGTAAGTCATTCCTCTGTGAAGGACACATCTGGAGTACCTCCTAAGCCAACATAGCACAATGGGTTTGGCCCAGGTCCTCAACAATAGAGTAGTTCTGGGCAGCTCTAGCATTTAGATTATGGGTAGAGCGCTTGAGTACTCCTTTCAGAATATGAGGCTGTGGCTGTGGTTTCTTAATCTGTAAAGTCACCTCCGGGGGAGGAGGAGGAGATTCTAGACCAGGAATAGTTTGTTTAGAACTATAGTCTCGAGATTGAGTGGCTACATTGATTTTTTCATTGACCATATTGATACATAAACGATCACCATCTTGTGACTACTGGTTTTGATCTCCACTAGCCGCATTTTCAGCATTTGAGGAGCTCGAGGCTAAGTGTTTATTATGTGGGAATGGATTCGTCAGCACAGTGGGTGATTGAGCTAAAATCCTCACAGCTTCTGCAAGTTTGGGGCACAAATGGGTAAGGTGATCATCTGTGCAAAGCTTACAAGGAAACTTCACCTTACGTTTTCCTTGTTTTCCCTTTCCAACACTATTACCTATCTTCTCATTATTGTCCTTGGATTTATTACCATTTTTCCCACCCTTACGGTTATTACATCCTTTCTTCTTATTCCGTCCTGGTGGTTGGCTACCATTTGACTTGGTCTACGATTGCATTGAGTGTAAATCCACTGACTGAGTGGGATTGGAAGACACAGAGGAGGCTGGTCCTCCTATAGACTGGCTTAAAGAAAAATCTTTTAACTGGTTCTTCACCGAGTCTGTGGACTTTACATTGGCGGAACCTACAATGCCATCGGCATGAGGTCTGGGATTTTTCCTAGGGACATAAGTAGACGATGGTGCGTCAAGAAGGAGGTGGTATAACATCCCAGACTGAGCATATATCAAATCTAACTATTGGGCTCTAAAGATAGCTTCTTCCTCAGTGGTAACCTCAGAAGTAGCAACGTACTTCGAGATAGGAGCGTGCAAAGACTTAAGAAACCATTTGAAAAGAAAGGTTGGGGGTATAGGGGTCTTAATCAACCTCTTCCGTCTACGCCACTCCTGGATATGGTCTGAGATATGAGTGGTGGTATCCTAGCGTAAAGTAGACAACAACTCTAAACCAACATCATAAGGAATGGGAAACTGGAAGTGGTTAAGGAATACCATCACCAACTAGGTAAAAGTCCCATATGCCCCCTCGGTAACTCAATATACCATTTCACAACAACTCCGATAAGGGTGCATTGAAATAATCTCAAATGAATAGAATCGTCATTAAGGGAGTTTGATGAGCACCAAAGGTGAAAGGTAGTGATGTGATCACCAGGATCCTCTCCATTCTTACACTCAAACTTTGGGATGTCTAAAGGAAGTTTGGTGGGGACCGGAGGCCATGTAGGATCATGACTCACAGGGTCATTCATTAACTTAGACAAATATGGCATATTAAGCGTGGCCAGAAAAGGGAGACAGGGTTGCGACATCTGGCCCCAACCTCCCAAGAAATATTGCGCTTGCGGATTCAGAGGCCATCCAGGGTTCTAGTAAACACCATGGCCCTTTCCGGCATTATAAGGCCCTCCTTCGAGCTGATTCATATAAGGTGGGTTGGGCATCATTCCAGCTGGAATGTTCTATTGAGGGTTATAAAAACTGCCCCAGCTGGATTAGATCCAGGTTGGGGGTTGCCCAAAGTGTGAAACTGACCCCCCCTAGGTTGGAAACCAAAGGATAAACGTGGATTCGTCATGCCAAGTGTATTGGTCAGAATCTGCGCCGAGGAGGTAGGATTGTAGGATGGAACTTGAGTCGAAACTTGTCCGCCAGGTTGACTATTCCACCCATAAGTAGGAGGATTGGACCCAGGGTTAAAAGAAGGCATACCTACCATATTAGGAGTCATTTGAGGGATTTGAGATCCACCAAATGAAAAAGGAGTGTACGAAGGTGTGCTGCCACCAAGCCCAACACTAGCATTAGGGCCAACATCTGGGATGGAGTTCGAAAATGCGAGGTGAAATTAGGAATACCATAAGAAAATGGACTAGAAGCCATAGGGATGGACTGAACATTGTAGCCCAGTGAGTGGCCAAGATACCCAAAGGGGTTCGAGGCGGTAGCATGAGAATTAACTATAGGTCGGGCCATAGTAATGATACGTGCCTCCGATACTACAACCATGGAGTTTGTAGGAGTCGAAGGGGTGCCATTAAGCACAATGGGTATGAGAGTCGAAGGGGTCCCATAATTATGAAGACCCGTTTTAGTACTCATCCTTGTAGAATCACAAGTCTAAGCGGTGGATGTGTGTGTACCATGTGTAATGACTCTATGCCTTTTAGAAGGAAAGGACACAAAATTCGGTGGTAATTGTAACAAGCAACGGGACCGATGGGGCAGCTGGTCTAAATCCACGATTACTTAAGACTCTAAAGATAAAAAAATATATATCCTAAGGCCAACTGGTAAGAAAATACCACACCAAAATTCAAACGGCCAATATGCATGCAAATGGGCTAAAGTGGCTAAGTGGCCTCCCTCCCTAAAGAAGGTATGTCTCATCCAAGAGGGACTTGAGACTCCCTGCTAAATATCGAAGGTAACAAAATCAATTATAGGGGCCCTTGTGGTCTTAACAATTAGTCGGTCAGACCCTCCCGAAGAGGTAATCCTCCATAAAGGCTGTGTGATGTCCGACCCTTATCTGACCCAGGGTACTTGCAAAATAACCCTTGCAAGTAACCTATGAGATACCTATTTCAAGCAACTAATAAACCACTGTATAATCAATGCACAGGTGAGTAGTCATAAGTATGGATCACTGTATGGGAAGGGTAGCAAAGCTTGAAACCTTGAAAGTACCACCTCTCATGGAGGTATGGGCACTAGCAAGATCCCCAAATACGAATAAATCGACATAAATATATTTGACGCTAGGTGATTATCCAGGGGATATGCCTTCAACCAACTTCACGCGACCTCGTGATTGACTCCGATGTGAGCAGAGCCTCCTAATATTACCAATTATACAATGGATTTCTCCACTCTCTGACTCAGACACATATGTTGATTTAATTGCCTTCGAGAAGTTTACTCACAAAATCCTATTCCAAGGCACTAAATCCTAGACTAGTTTATGCACCCTAGAAAATTAAATCGTTATTAATAAATTTTAAATTATAGCGTTGATTTTATGGCCATGATTACTCAAAAAGGTATATGGTGATGAAACCAATGGTGTTATGACTCTGCAAGAAAGTAAATATGAAAATAATGCAAAGTCCTAACTATAACTTTTGATGAATGATATGTTCCTAAAAAACGATGCAATTTTCAAATTCAAATATACAATTCATAAGTAAAGTTACAATCTTTCAATGTATGCACTAAGCTAATGATAAAAAACTCAAAAGACAAAAATGCCAAGCAATGAAAAATGCCTATTTTTGTTTTTTGTATTTTCAATATATTAAAACTGAAAATGCATGGACTAAAAAGTAACTTGATATATAAACCTACTGTGTGTGAAATAAAGATAACTCAAGCGGGATATCAAGTAGAAAAGAACCCAGCCCAATGTATAAGGACAATAACAATGAAAAGATGAAGAGAAAAACTTCGCCCAAAAATTCAACCAAAAGAGGGTTTCCTGTCATCCCACAGGCACTCAACAGGCACTACAGAGACCTAAGAAGGCTCAACAAGCATAAAATCCCACCCAACAAACACCAGACCAAGAAAAAAGGAAATGAAAAAGGTGTATGTGACTGTTTGGGCAAATAATGCGTATATACACAGCTTACAGTGAGACATCACGTGTGTGTACGTGACTACCAAGAGAAAAGGCACGTATATGATTTGAAACAAGTCCAGGCAAGGGAAAAAGGCTAAAAACTCAGACCCAGAGTGAACATGAGTTTTCAAGCAATGACGCGACAATAACCACAATAGAAACGAGAGAAATCTAAGGAGAAAAGTACTTCAAACCCTAAGAAAGAAGATTCTTCCCCAGTGGAGTCGCCAATTTTGTTACGAGGAAAATCTCTCTATGGCTAGGGTGAACCACAAAAAATAGGAGTGACTGTAGAAATCGACTGAATTCCAGCATATGCTAGATAAACTAATGTGCAAAGGAGGTAAGAAAGAGACCTACCTCGTCCAAACATTTGATAATGTCCACTATTGAGGACTTCGACCCAAAGCTTTATACCCGCAACAAGTTCTCAACAAACAAGCAAAGCAAGCATATAGTGATAATATAACAGGTTAGCACATTAGATATCATAATCCATTAATATATAAAACAAACATGCCCATGGATCATAATACATCTATTTGCAAGATATCAATTGGATGGGAAAGGAGTATTGTTGGCCCTTGACCAAGTTTTGGAGATCCTTGGTTAGGTTTGAACTATTTTGGGATTTTGACAGGCTATCGAAGGTAGACCGCAAGTCGAAGTGAAGATCGTGGGATCTTGGCCCCTTGTTTAGGGATTTTTTGGTTTTGGGCTTATGTAACGGGTATGGAGATGTCAGCCCATGGGTTTACCCATGTTTAGGCCCTTTTGTAATGTATAAATAGATGTCTAGGTGATGTAAGGATATATGCATCTGTGTGATGTTGTGCTAAGTGTGAGTGATAATTGTAAATGCTTTGTGCATGCTATGTTGGACACTTGCAGAGCTAAGTGCAAGTTGATGTAAAGATATTATGTAGGAATTTGTGTTGTAACATAACTCAGGGAAGGAGGATTTGGCAGAGTGTGCGCATATATCCTGTCCTATGCAGAGTAGGATCTTGTGGCTCTGTGCATGTAGATGATTGACATAAGACAATAAAGAGAAGAAGATTTGGTGGATGTAGCCCCAAGCTGAGGGTGAACCACGTATATCATGTGTTGTGGTTTCTTTGTGCATTATGGTTGTTTTATTGTTTATATGATTAATTCTTAGTGCAATGATGTATGCTTAGATGAATATAATAGCTTAGTGCCTAATGATTTGAATAAGATGCTAGATCTTATCTATGTTGATGTGCTTAGTGCTTGAATGTGTTGGATCTTGTTGAGTACTCTGCTGCTCTGTAATTATGTTGAAATTACCAAGACAACTGAGAGGGGGGGTGAATCAGTTGTTACTGTGCTTAAACAATACTAATTATATTAAACAATTTTTAATCTTTCATCAAGTGACCATCAATATTATACATCATATGAACAACATAAATAATGAGCATCAGTCACACATAAGATATACACAGAGACAGATTTTCACGAGGAAATCCATAAAGGGAGAAAACTTCTTCTTCTTCGAAATGATAGGCAATCTTTTAAGTTCTGTACATCGTCTATGTTTGAGCACCAACTCAAAGTGAGGCTACTACCTCTGTTTTACAATCTCCAACTTGTTGAGAGCACCAACTCTCTGTTTTCTCTAGCACCTACTAGAAGGAAGCACCAACTCCGTGGTTTCTCTAGCACCCACTAGAAGGAAGCAACAACTCCTTAAGTGTTCCAATACCAACTGGATGGAAGCACCAACTTCCAATCACACAGGCACCAACCTGTATAACAAAGAACAAAAGTTCTCCCTTGCACCACCCTGCCACCCTGGCTTTTCTGGCTGCAACCAGATGGAAGCTACAACTCCCTGTGTTCAAGCACCCACTTGAACCTCTAAGGACAACAATCCTCCCTACCACCTCCCTACCACCTTGATTATAAATAAATGATTGAATAACCAACAACACAGATAAATTGATTCTTACCACTTCTTCTATGTTCTGTAAATCTGGTCTGCTTCTAACTGTTGCAATTCTTCTCTTCCTCTGTCTATTCTGCAATTTTGCTCTGCTTCAAGCTGTTCTTCAATTCTGCTCTTGCTTCTGTCTATTCCTCATATGTTACTCATCTCTGAGTTTTATCTCACACTGCGGATACTGTTGGTCTTGATATCCCCGATTTCTAGGGATAACTAGGAGATCATGTCTCAAGGCCCACAGGTCTTAGACATGGAGTACCGAGAGCAGGATTGACCTGAGCATGGCCCTGGAGGGCCCATCTTTCTTCTCTTTCATATAACTTGTCTTTTCAGCAGCAACAACATCCATCACCATCGATCTGGTCCTATATCAGAGAAGGCTCTTGCTTCATGAGGTAATTGGTCCAGGTATCATGGTATGTGTCATTTTTTATCATTATAACCTTTAGATATATGCATCTTACTCCTTTTATTTTTTACAACTGCTTGGATCTTACATTGACCCATTTGACCATGGTTGGGGGGATTGACAGAATGCCTTAGTAAGCCTGTATCCATAGGTTTTGGTTTTCCATTGGGGGGATTTATGAAGAGCCATTGTCTGCTCCCATCATATTATCACTTTTCATCTTATTTCCCACTCATCAACCCCATTCCCCTAATCTAGACATTAGGATGATCTATCTGTGGGGTTGCATCATTATCTCGTAGGAAGAAGGGGATAAAGGCCCAGAAGGTAAAAGCAGCTGGTAAAAGATAAAATCCAATAAGAATAAAACCTAGAGATGCTTCACCCAGGGATCCCCGAGAAGGCAATAAAAATCCTCTCATCAAGAAACAAGAGGGACCCAAGAAAAATAAACAAACAAGACCTAATTACGAGGATAGGGGGTCTCATCATGATCCATCCTATTAGGTTCATGGGTACTTAGCAGTATGACATTTCCATCATCTGGTTACCACGCCAGGGTAGTGACCTTTGTTTGCATGGTTAAGGGAAAGGGGGTCTCATCACGAGCCAACCTTATCATTTCTATGAAGGTACTTGTGGGTAACACTGTCAACTCTAGTCACCATGCCAAGACAGTGTCCTCCAATTAGTCCTTGGATAAAAAGAATGAAAATAACAAAATAAGATAAGAATAAAAGGCAAAAGGGCTTGGAAAAAACTTGCATCCATGACAGGTATAGCTCGCCTTCTACAAAGGCACCCACAGGTAAGACCATGAAGCCCTAACTCTCACTCTATCCTAATCCTAGACATCCCTTGACCACATCACATTGATATACATGGCTTGGATGATACCCCTTGGAAATTTTCCTTTTATTATGGATGCTAGCCCAATAGGGTGTTTTGTCTTTTTCTTCAGCTTTGTATTGTAGGCCTTTGTAATATTTTTGAGCTATTGGATGATATATCAGGGTTTTTATGCATGTGTTTGATAACTTTAATGATGAAACATGATTAAAATTGCTATGATCTTTTTGACTAATGAGCCCATGGAGGGCGAAGTTTTTGATGTACAGGACCATGCCCGACGGACAGGTACCAAGTGGACCGATACACATGGGGAGATGATTAGTTCGGACCTCCATGGGGATGAAGAGCCCATCAGATGGTTGCTGGGACCCCATCAAGGGTAGAGACATGACATTGATTGGTCGAGCCTTTGTACAAGAGAAGAAGGAGAACGTTTTCATCCAGGACGCCTTGGCTGAGCCCAACCGAGGGGGGTTGACCCACTGCAGGTGGAAAATGCCCCTTTTGATGCCCCAAGATGTCATCTAGGAGCCATGATGTCATCTACAGTGTATGGCATATTGACAGAGTAGTTTGGCAGGTGTGGCAGAGTTTGGAGGCCCAAGGAGGGCCAACGTTTGTCATCTTGTGTTGTATTTTGCCCTAAAAAGGGCCAACGTCTCCCTCAGAGGGGCTTAACGTCATGTTTATTGCTCATTTAGGATTTCATTTAACAGTTTAATGTAAAACAATATGATTTTTGGTTTGTAGCCTTGTCGGCTATTTTTAATGACCTAAAATTAATTAGAGGTCATGATACACTATATATTGAAGATGTTTTTCCCTCATTTGAACATAACACAACTCACTCACACTTGTGAGGTCTGATTTTTGCACCCTACTAGGGTAGTTTTGTCTTCTAAGGGAGGCACACTTGTTTATGGAAGGATTTTTTGGCATATTTTGTCATTTCTCTTCAAGGAAGGTTTACAACTAGGGTTTGCACATGCTTTTCTTCTTGATATGTAAGTGATTTTCTTGCAAAACTTCTTAATTGAATGGTTGTAGGTTTACTTTCTTGCATTTGCTTATTAAATTGCTGATTTGAAACCCTAGGTAACAAGCACACAAGTAGGTCCTTGTTTGATGTCCCCTTAGAGAGAAATATTTCAGCCATTGAAGAAGAAGGATTGAGCCTAGCCTTTGCTACACTCATCTTGCTTCTTCCCTTGAGCTAGCCTTGAATTTTATAGGTTGAAAAGGGGGTGACATCCTAGGCCTAGGTTATCCTAGGCTAGGGGGTGACATCATCTTCTAGGGTTTGAAAGGCTTGCCTTTGAAACACTTTCTCTCACCTCATCCTTTAGTTAAATTTATCATTTATGCTAGCCGTTTTGCCAAGTTGACCTAAGGAAGGAGGAAAGAGCACGAGGCCTTGCTTAAGCAACACCGGAGTGAGCCTCTTTCCCCTAGAGTTTTGATTCTAGGGCCCTGCCTTTGCAGCACTCTAGAACCCTTCCCTTTTGTCTTTAAGTCTTCATCCTTTCAAAACCTTGTGCCCTTTTCTTGTTTGACTCCATATACCCTAAGGCACTAATCTTAGATACACAACGTTGGAGTCCTAGTGTCCAAAACAACCCTCAAAACTTTAAATTTTGAAACCCTAACTAACAAACTAACCTAGATAAGGCTGACGTCACCCTTGAATAATCCATCTTGATGCAACCATTTTTAATGATAAGCAATTGAATGATGATTTAAGGCACTTACTGAGTAAAATGTTGGTTGGATACATTGTTAGCTTTATCATCCCGATAGTTATTGATGAATTGATGCTTTTCATAGCCAATTGATAAAACGTTGACATCATTGATATCTATTATTTTACATTGCTTATTTATTATTGTCAGATAGTCACTTGAAGTACTAACCCATTGAGTTATAGCTTGCATATATATATTGCACTTATGTTGTCTTGTTTCGGGCAGGTGTTCTCATTTGGGCATACACTTCATTTATTGGCTGATTAGCCAAACTTTATGACTTTGGTGGTAACCTATGAGGAGGAACTTTTCCCTTGACTTTTATACTTTAAAATCTTCAAAACCCTAGGTTACCGGGGACGTCTCCCCTGGGTTAACCTCCCTAAATAGAAAGAATCTCCCCATTGAGGTGACATTGGGTGGGGAAGATTCTTGTTACGCTAGTTTGGCCTCTATCCTTTAACCTTTGACCTAAAATATAAACGGTGCGATAACATTTTGGCGCCAGTGCCAGGGAACAATAAGTCAATCTTCCTCAACGACAAACCTTTTCGGTATGCCTTGCCTCATAGACCTTTTCTTACAAGCTTACCTGGCGACTCCACTAGTATGTTTTCCCTTATCTTTTGATAGTTTCAAGAAAATTATTTGGCGACTCCACAGACGATGAAGCCAACAATGACTTCACAATGGGATCCAAGGAGATACAAACCTTTGGACATGAGTAAAATCCCAGGATATCCCAGAAAAATGCCTCTCTTTCATAAGAAATGGCTCCCTAGATTCACTGGCATCGATGGAGAAAGTCCTGATTATCACATGAGAAGATTTTGGGAGTTCTTCCAATACCACCCTGTCAGTGACGAGGCTGAAGACTTGGTGATGAAACTCTTCTCTGTCTCTCTGCATGAAGGGGATAAAAAATGGTATGATAATCTTCTAGTTGCCAACATCACATCCATGGACCATTTTGAAGAAGTCTTCCTTGCAAAGTGGGCTTTGAAATTGGAAGATGTACAATCATTACTAAAAGACCTTGAAGGCATAAAACAAGCAGGTTATGAGATTGTCAAAGTTTTCGGGGCTAGGTTCCAAAAGTTGTTTTACCAGATTCCTGAAATCCATCATCCTAAAGGCAAGTACCTCGTTTATCTCTATACTAATGGACTTCAGGGGCATTTGAGCTTCCTCCTAAATAAAAAGAATATGAAAACACTTGCAGAAGCTCACAACATGGCCATTCAGATCGAAAAGAATCTCCTCTTGTCCAGAATCAATGGTAACACCATGGACACTCTCAGCTTGATAAAACTAGTTTCCCTTGAAACCTTTGTTGAAGATCCACAAAAAAGGAGGGAACAAGTTTTTAATCAGCAAAATGAGGATGTGATAACAGAGCAAGAACTTAAGCAAGATGATGAAGTATCCACCTATGCTTCTCTCTCTGACGAGGTCATCCAAGAACCTGTTTCTCCTGCACAACAAAGTGAAGATGAGGCTAGTTTCTTTCCACTTCAGAATTCCGATGATACCATATTCCTTGATTCAGAAGATGAAGGAGAAAATAAATCTTTGAACAAAGTTGATGGCCCTTACTGTGCAATCAAAGACAAAGAAGCAATCCATGAATATGAAACAATAACACATGCTGAAAACACCAAATTCCTTGAAGCCCCTACACAAGAAGAAACAGTAAGTTACCCTCCTCACCTAGTTTTTGATGATGCTTTACTGTACGATGAAGGAAATGAGGAGGAGGAAAACAAAATTTTGAATGCTTCAAACCCTGCATGTTATGACATAGATAGTGACATTTGCGATAACATTGATGAGTTCATACATGTTGGGAGATGTAGGTGGGATATAGTTGGTTATGACTTGGATCCCATCTATGACACTGAGAGTCGTTTTCAGATGTTTCCCTTACAATTATCACAAAAAATTACTTTTGACCGGTGGCAACAAGGAGATGAGGTTTTTACCCGTACCCTCCAAAAACCTAAGGATGACCTAGTACCTTGTTTTCCTGATGATTTTTGGTCATACCTTGAGGACTTTGATGACTATTCTTCTGAGCATTTGGATTTATTTTGTGAAGATGATTTTCAATCACCTCTCTACTTAGATAAGAACATTGTTTGCCTAAGGAAAGTCTCTCATGACTTTTCACTACAACCACCTGTTATCAATTTACCGTACTTGTCCATTAAAGGTGTGCTTGGGAAGTATATTTTTAATGTTGAGTTTCCTCTTAGACAAACCCTAAACTCCAAGGGTTGGTTGGACACTACAAGTTTGTGTTGGTTATTCCATTTTTTCGATTTTCTCTTAGTAGTTTTCCATCCGTCTGCTAGGTCTGTGTCGATCCCTTCCTTGACTTCAGAGCGTGAGGATGCCCTAGGTAGCTAGTTTGCAGGCCCTTTGAGTCAGTTTTTTGAACCTTACTTTTCTCATGACCCTTTCTTGAAGTGGATTGAGTACTTTCCTTAGATATGGACTTGGCAGGATTTTATCCCTCCCACCCGCCTCCATGAGTTAGACTTTGAGACTTCCGATGATATGATATACATTATAACTCATGACATTTTTGTGCTTGACTTGTCACTGTTCTGGTTTATGATAAAGCACAAAGGCATGTATTATGGGACATTGCTGGATTGGCTTCATTGGTTATTTGACTACACCAAACATCCATCCAAAGGTAAGTGTAGGTAAGTAGTTTGCTTCGCATATTGATTGTTTCATTTCGGTCATATATGTTGATACTGAGAGGGGGGTGAATCAGTATCCAGTACAATTTAAAAACCTTTTTAAACTTATACTTAAACCATTCAATTATATCCAATGAGCAATGAACAATAGTATAAGAGTTACACCAATACACCACAATACACCATG
>ML794259.1:196743-244468 GCA_009831015.1 Picea engelmannii
GTCCCTTCATGACTTGTCATGTTTAAGCTTACAGATCTACCTTTAAATAAAAGGAACCCGCTCTGATACCAATTGTTGAAATTACTAAGACAACTGAGAGGGGGGGTGAATCAGTTGTTACTGTGCTTAAACAATATTAATTCTATTAAACCATTTTTAATCTTTCATCAAGTGACCATCAATATTATACATCATATGAACAACATAAATAATGAGCATCAATCACACATAAGATATACACAGAGACATATTTTCACGAGGAAACCCATAAAGGGAGAAAACATCTTCTTCTTCGAAATGATAGGCAGTCTTTTAAGTTCTGTACATCATCTATGTTTGAGCACCAACTAAAAGTGAGGCTACTACCTCTATTTTACAAGCTCCAACTTGTTGAGAGCACCAACTCTCTATTTTCTCTAGCACCTACTAGAAGGAAGCACCAACTCCCTAGTTTCTCTAGCACCCACTAGAAGGAAGAAACAACTCGCTAAGTGTTCCAGCACCAACTGGATGGAAGCACCAAATTCCATTCACACAAGCACCAACCTGTATAACAGAGAACAACAGTTCTCCCTTGCACCACCCTGCCACCCTCGCTTTTCTGGCTGCAACCAGATGGAAGCTACAACTCCCTGTGTTCAAGCACCCACTTGAACCTCTGAGGACAACAGTGCTCCCTAACACCTCCCTGCCACCCTGATTATAAATAAATGATTGAATAACCAACAACACAGATAAATCAATTCTTACCACTTCTTCTCTGTTCTGTAAATCTAGTCTACTTCTAATTGTTTTGCAATTCTTCTCTTCCTCTGTATGTTCTGCAATTCTGCTCTGCTTCAAGATGTTCTTCAATTCTTCTCTTGCTTCTATCTATTCCTCATTTGTTACTCATCTCTGAGTTTTATCTCACACTGCGCATACTATCGGTCTCACACTGTGCATACTCTAATTTTCCCTTTCTTACAGTTCAACTCAGTTTTCATTTAGAACGACCAACCATGCATAGTCACTGTGTGTTTCTTTTATGCACAACCACAACTTCAGTTACACCTCGAATCTTCTTGGGCAAAAATGCCTCAGCAACTAAATCGCCAACCGATCAAGAATCATGAATTAGTTTTGCCAACTGAATTGTAACTGATTGATTAACTGTGAAGTGCAATAATAGCCCTCCGATCATATTCAAATTCACTTGCACTGTTGGATTGAATCTGTAGGGTCTTGCATTTATTTCGCCATTTCGCATTTTGACATTTCGGCATTTCGACATTCCTGTGGTGAAGAGTCTCAACTCTTCATGTTACAATCGCTGAAAAGGAGCTTAGCTTGGTGCTAGATCCTCCCTCTCACATGACCACTGACAGTGACCACAGACTACACCAAAAGGTGTTTTAGCATTTTGGCATTTCGGCATTTCGGCATTCCTGTGAAGAAGTGTCTCGACACTCCAAGTCAGAATCCCAAAAATGGAGCCAAATCAATGGTCCACAAAACTTCATAATCTGATCCCTTCTTTTCTTAATTGAACGACTGACGGGATTTCGGTGTTTCGCATTTCGGCGTTTCAGCATTTCTGTGATGAAGTGTTTCGACACTCCAAGTCACGAAACCTGAAATGATCTGAAGGTATTTCGGCGTTTCTCATTTCGGCGTTTCAACATTCTTTTCGTGAGTGTCCTTGACACCTCCAACTCCCAGTATCCAAAACTCTGAAATGGAGTCAGATCAACGATCCACGATCTCCCTTTGATCAATGACTCAGATTAAGTCGGTGTTTTGCATTTCGCGATTTCATCATTCTTGTCGTGAGTGTTATTGACACCTCCAAATCCCGGTATTAGAAACTCCGAAATGGATTCAGATCAACAGTCCATGATCTCCCTTTGATCAACGACTCAGATTAAGTCGTGGTTTCACATTTTGTGATTTCATCATTCTTGTCGTGAGTGTTCTTGACACCTCCTAATCCCGATATCCGATACTCCAAAATGGAGTTTACACTTCTGATCTTGCCACTTTCTCTTGTTCGTCATCGTCGTGATGAGATTGACATCAATGAAAAATAAATACTCTGCCTTCTGTTTTCTTGTAATAAATATGCCAACAGATTAGGGTTTATCTGCGTTGCAAACAAAGACTAAATACTAAAGAACGATAACGACTAAGTGCTCTATTAAGTTGTTGTAATCACAGATCTGTGTCCCAGCTAAGTTGCAGACATTTGAGTCCTGCAACCACCCCTGCCTCTACCTCCGTTGAGACTTCATCTTCTTCGCAGGTGTTGTTGAAAGGGCTGGTAGTTAGGGTTTTTTTGGTGCGATGTTGAAGCATTGAACCCTGGGTCTGCCCCTGTGCCAACAAATGGTTCCGTTGCCGGGACTGAAACTGTGATTAATGGGAACTGAGGAAAAGAAAGAAATATCTATACATACATATGTTGCTTTAGTGCGTATTACTCTACTTGACTTACGAAGCTCTGTACTAAGAGAGGAGGAAGATCTGAAGAAAAGAGGTAAGATCTAAAAGCTTTGTTAAAGGTAAGATAAGTGGAAATTTTTGTTTCGAAAGTATGGATCTATGTATGTTTGATAAATTTTGTCCTAGTCTGAAAATTAGGGCACAATTAGACGAAAGAAGGTTTGATATGAGTAGATATGATAGAAATAATGAAAGATATGTTATGCCTATGCATAGAAAGAATGTTTGGACTAACAAATGGATGCAGGATCCTAGGAATATTTTTTTGCAGGTTAGCTACCATGATCCTAGTGCGTAGTTCGAGAAAGCTTGGGGATCATTTAAGAGAAAGAGAGGATTAACTCTTTGTTATAGTTGCAAAAGACCAGGACATATTTCTAAGGAATGCACGGGTAGAAGACCTAGTTGTCTTTGTTGTAAAGCTATGGACCATGTGTTACAAGGGAAAAACTCTCTATGGCCAAGGGTAAACCACAATAGACAGGTATGATTGTAGAAATCAACTCAATTCCAACATATACTATATAGACTAATGTGAAATATAAAAAAGAGGCCTACCTCGATCCAACATTTGATGATGTTCCACTGTTGAGCACTTTGACCCAAATCTTTATACTTGCAAGAAGTTCTCAACAAACAAGCAGAGCAAGTATACAATGATAATATTAAAGGGGTTAGCACATCAGATAACATAATCCATTAATAAACATTACATACATGCCCATGGATAATAATCGTATATTTGCAAGATACCAATAGGACGAGAAAGGAGTATTTCTATTAATAATTGATCAGAAGTGACAACATTATAGACTTCCGTGTTGTCACAGTTTGAAACCAAGGAACCAAGTTCCTTCCAACTGGGTCTCCACCACTTCAATCCTTCACCAAAGGTAAGCTCATAGGAAAGAGGCAATGAGGTCCTCTCAACAATAGGGAAAGAGCTTGGGGGTTGAACACTGAGTTCAGACTTGAGGGACAAAGGGATGTAAAATCAATATAAAGAAATTTCTCCATAGTAACTTTGCTCTCAAAGTTTAATGCTTTCTCCTCCTTTTCCATAGATCGAATTTGTGCTCTTATAGCCTTCAGAATGCAACTGAAGGGACGAGTCAGAATTTTTCCAGTATATGGAAGGCCAAGGATCAAAGATCTCCTGTCGTGACATGGAAACCCGACCTCATTTTTGTATTTTATGGCACAAATCCCGATGTGCGTGGGCTGTAGTGGAGCAGCCAGCATATACGCATCTTGCATAATAGATAGGGAGCATATATGTGGAAAAATGTATATTTTTAGCTCTGGATTCATAAAAAAGGGATGATAAGTCTGCATAGGGAAATGGAAAAAGGTCCTCTATGCAAGATAACAATGGTGAGGAAAATCTTGCTATAAAAGATGCCCCCTAATGTGTGAGATCAGAGGAGTATCTGCAATGGCCGAAATACATTATAAATAACCCAAAAGTGGAGTGGTAGAGAACCAACTGGATGAACACAATTGCTCATTACATTATGTATTGAATTTGCATACATGGCTGCCAAGAATACAATGCAGATCCATGTGGAAAATATACCAAACAAGTGTTCATGGCCATGAATAGGCAAATACAAATGTGGTTACATGCCAAAAGTTTTCATAGTCATGAACAAGGCCCAGTTAAACTAGTCTCAAAATCAATCTGAAGATATCTGTGTACCACAGAGTACAATCTAATCTCTCATGATCACTGAAGTCAAATAGGTTTTGGTCCAATGAAAGGGAAGCAACAATTTAGGAAAGCTACGACCACATAGTTATGTCTTCAAGTCTTCTACACTATTTGCCAAGGGTGCAATTCTGCATCATGTGAATAAAGGAGTTTAGGTTGAACATGATGAAGCACCGTTTGATTACCGGTCATTGAGGTATACCATTAACAAACACGAGACAACCTACCAATAATGAAAGTAGGTATCAAGGCACCGAGTGCATCTCTGCAAGTGTGAATAAAGGAGTCGGTGTCGAACACTTGAGAAATCTATTGATCAAGAGACATTGATGTATTCCCATCTGTCAATGGCAAGAGGGCCTGCCACTAATGACTGCAAGCCTCAAGGTACTCATAAAACTCTAGGTCCCATGTCCAGAATAAATGAGCTGAAGTCAATGGAAAGAGACCCTCTGAAAGGAGAGCATTGAGGCATCTCTCATCAGTCAAAATGAGGAACAAAGTAGGAGCTTCATGATTTGGTGGAGATCGGATGAAGAACATGTTCACGAACCAATGACCCTGTGCATCTTTCATGTGTGCCAAATGCAAGGAGTACACGAAAAGACCCTCTGAATAGAAACCAATGATGAAAAATTGCTGACAAAGGCAAGGAAACCACCAATAAGGCTAATGGCATCCAATACACTGCATGAATCCCAAAGTGTGAATAGATGTCTTGTCGTCAAACATAAGGGAAACCACCCAGTCAACGACCAATGATGAAATGTCGATTGTTCGGTTCAAGGTGACCTACCAATGATGAAAGTAGGGCCAGGATGCATGATAAGATTGTAGTATCATGTGATACTAAGACAAACTGAGGGTATGGCCGACATGCAAAGTCAATATTTCTAAGGAGTGGCTGACACAGGTTGATAGACTTCCTTTGAACGAGAGCATGAGATATATGGTGGACTCTGGCAGCATAGAACCAATTATGTGACTATTATATGCATGAGGCATCCATAACGTTCTCTATAGGGATTGGAAGAGTAACCAGTCAGTAGAGAAAACTTTGTTGCGAGATCAACTTCCTAAGGCTATGTTAAACCCAAAATTATGATGACGCAAGGACTCAATAACTTTGTGCTCTGTTCAAAGGTGACATGACTGCTTCCAATTACAATATAGTACTCCCTTCCCACCCATTGTTTTTTGTTTCTTCATAACAAATGAATGCTATGATACAGAGGAGGGAACGAGTGTCGCAAGTAAGAAAAAACTAGTTCCAACAGTGGAACGTACCTATGCTTAATGCAAGGAAATGCATGTGGGATATGGAAACTTAGGGTGATGTTCCCTACAGGGTATAGGGTGTCAAATTTCAAAGGATGTAAACAAGGCTTTACTTGGTTGAGGATGCAAACTGCTTAGGCAACGGTTTATAACGCAAAGAGAGAACTGGCTAAAGGCTCAATACTGCAAGCGAGGGCATGAGATGCAATCACAACTTAACACCAAAAAATGTCTTTTTTTATGTCTTTTAGTCTACTTGGTGTGAAAAAGGGGTAAACTTGTGCCAAATAGACATCTTTTCAAATCTAATTTACGAGTGTGAAAAAGACAAGTTCACTCGGAAATATTTTCTATTTTTGATAGCGAGTCGGAAAAGAGCTTAACTAAGACTCATGACCTTTCAAATCCAACTTTAATGAGTGTGAAAGGGACAAATCACTCAATGATCTTTTTAGTTTTTAAACGAGTTGGAAAAGAACTTAACTGAGGCTCGTTTTTGGGAGTCCGCGGGTAATAAGGCCGCATGTGCATGAATGAGAAATGAGGCTCATCATAAAGTCATGTATCGAATTATAATGGAATTCCGGTCCTAAAGAAAAAAAATCGGCATGGGCATCAAATGAAAAAGAGGATCTAAATAGGGTACCCATGTTTGGCATGTCTCTACCATTTATTAATGACGCTACTTATAGCAGATGGAGGGTTATGCGTCGCAATAAATGGGTTCGTAACTAAGGTGTAAAACATGGTAGTCGAAGGATAATGAAAAATGCATTATGGAGTAGATACCTATCCTATATGCTAGGTTATGAAAATACCTGCCCGAGGAGACGAACGACCAATCCATGACCTTGAAATCCGTAAGAAAATTGAGTCAAAACTACAAAAACCATCTTAAAACCATTCTTGAATTAGTCCATTAGGTGAAATAATAGCATAAAACTATATCAAGTGGGTAAAAATAACTTATAAATAGTAACAAAATAAAAAATTACTATATCATTTAATTTTTACCCAAATAGTGCAATTTGGACCAAAATACCTCCAGGATTCAAATGATGATTGCGGGAGCATCAGGCAATGAAATCATGAACCATCTGGATCAGGTAACTCTTCATCTCTTCCCCTTCAAATTCAGTGGATTACATTTTTGAATCAGGTTCCAATTTTTTAGTTTTTGAGGGTGTAATTTGGGATTTTTGGTATATGCGGGTTTATCTAAATAGGTCACATGTACGACTAGGAATACACCCCTATGTGAACCACAAGGGGTGTATATCAAGACCTACCCGCAACTGTGTGCAAATAAAGCTGTGTATACATATGAAAATAGTAAAAAAGAGGGGTTTCTAAATAAAAAATGATTTGTTTTTTGCAGGATGGTGTTGGAATGGAGAGAGCGAAAGCATGAGGAAGTAGATGCAGTAATGGATTGAGATCCGGTGGCTCAAGCTGCTCTAAAAATATGTGGTTTGTACAAGTTTTGGGTTCTCAAAGGAATGAGGGCCCAAGTGAGGTTGTTGGAAATGTTGGTGGGTTACTGGGATCCCGATAGCGAGAGATTTATCCTTGATGGACAACCATTAAGGATCGAGGTAGAGGAAATCTGCTTCTTGACTGGTCTTTCATGCTGAGGAGAGGTTGTGTTGATCGGCGAAATTGACCGCTCGTCAACTGGGAAAGTGAGTCTGGTCTAGGGTTGTTTAATTAACCCAAGCCATTTGGATTGACTCACCCTAATGGGTTTAATGGCTCCATTGGCCAATCTAGAAGTCCTAAGGGAAGCGAAAAACAACTAAAGAAATATAATAACTTGCTAAACAATAATTACTGAAAGATATATGTAGATCTAAATATATATACAGTTTATCTAATTAATGTTTATATAATAATTCTAATTATGATATATACAATATATACAAATCACAAGTTTTAATCTAAACTCATAAAAATCGAATGTAAATTGGTTCTTTTCACAACAGTAATAAAGTAAGCGAAAATACTATTTATTTTTTATTTTTTTTCTTGTATGTATCCATTCATGAAATCAAATATTAAACTACTTAATTAAACATAAGACATAGGTAATGGAAATCATTCTATATGCAAAAACTTCTATAATAAGCAAGCAAAGGAAATACAATAACAGACTAACCTATTGCTGCATCCTGCGTCTGTACAATAGAGAATATCCAGCCACCTTATCCGAGAGGTAAACCTGCAACGAATCTTGAAATTGCTCCGAATAAATGCGAAACAATATGCTAGAGATTGAGTTTTGATAACAGAACATATAATGGACACAGTCTCAATGATCTTATGATTTACAAGTAGCTACGATGAGATAAGCTTCGCTATAAGAACTTGTATTTAAACATTCAACAGAAAATTAGAGATAAATCTCCTAATTTAAATTGGATAGATGATCACTGTGTATTATATCTGAAACACAAGATATGGACAACATATAAAAATGACTTATATCAATTTGCAATAAATCATGACGACTAAAGCAATCACCATCTATTATATAATCGAAATAAACATAACTTGAACTAAAACATCATACAGAAAAGCTAAAGCTGTAACATGCATTCTGTTCCATTCAAGTCTGTGAGTAAACATCCATATTCTTACCCCAGGCCAAGATGATTATGTTTACAAAATGATAGGTTTATAAAGGCCTTAGGAAATATAAATGTTTCTATTCCTGAGATCAAATTTGTTTCAAAAAATAAAGGGGGATGCAACCACCCTGATTTCACTAAATCCTAAGAAAAACTAACAACAGTCCATTTCTGTTCATTGAAACTACATTATTGATATGACTGGAAGGTATGAAGAGTGCCTCAAATCATTTTTGACATCATAGATCCTTGAATATCCTAGAAGAGAAAGAAAATAGAAAGATTTCAGATACCTTTTCTGTCATTAATTTACACAATTCGAATTGATATAACTGGTTATATAATCTTGCGATTCTGTAGCTAGTTATAATAGTAAATGAAATCTCATTCTATTTAATAAATAAAACAAACTAATTTAAAAATAAAGCTTTATTCAACAACCAAATAATCTAACTAAAGAATGAAAACAAACATGCTATTTAAAAAAGATCATACCTTTAACCATGCAATCAAAACGAATCATGAAACTTTGGAATTTACGATGGCTGTAGCAGCCTCCACGTTTCTAAATATCACATGACTTGTGGTTTTAATACGTTTTTCTTTCCCCTGTATAACTGACTTGAGCCTCAAGTTTTGCTTGCTAACACATCGATCTGCTCTTTTTTTTTTTTTTTTAATTGATATCAATATTACTCTTAAATCTCTTTCCTGTAGGTTTCTTTAAGTTTTTAACAAAGTCATTTGGATGTGTAATATGTTGACTGGCCTGTTGAATGACCTTAGTATAGATCAAGGGTTCTCTGTTAGGGGAAGAGACACAAGTCTGGGGAGGTGAGAGAGGCATTTTAGGGTAGACAAGGGTCTATAATAGAATAAAATAAAATAAAAAATGCCCATCTTACCCAAAACAAAAAAACTGAGAAATTTACCTCCAAATGTCGAGGAATATCTCTGCAATGGTTCACTTTTTGATGAAACTACCCACGATGAAGATAAAATGGCTCATTTCGGTTTTGGGTTTTAAAGGGTTTTTTCTAATTCGTAGGGGTTTGCTTAGAATCTCTCCCGCAAAATCGTGTCTCCAGCAGGAAAAAAAAAAAAAAAACGAGATTAAACTCTGCTAACAAAAGTGTAAAACTTCAGGGCTTGTAGGGAGTCCTCGGTAACCTCCAATTGCACATCACCAACTTTTTCCCTACAACCATAAAAGGAGAACGTGAATTCTTGGGCAACCTGTAAATTAAAACCCTGAAACTTCCTGATGAAAACGAGCCAGCCATTTCTTTCCAAATCTTCTCTAGCATTATCGTATGAGAGCAGGGTTTGGATATTCTTTGGTTCAAATCTCACAGAAGGAACCATATTGGACAGGAGGGTAATCAAACAAACATATCATACAGGTAGGGTTTGTAAAATTAAAACAGAGCCACAACTCTGAGCCCAACAATGAATGGTGTAAAGACCAATACGACGGGATAGTCGTTTAATCAAAACACATGTGAAGAGGTTTGTGAAACCCGAGGCCATCCCAAATGATAATGGCGGTCTGAAATTCGTATGCCACCTTTGCATTGCGTACGAGACAGGGCCAAAACATTGAAATGAAAATGAGTGCATGCATCATGAGTTTAATTGCAAAGTTTGGGTAAATCAAAAATTGAAAAACCAAGAGTTTTGTGAAAGAAATGTAATCGAAAATCAAACCAAAACCATACAAAAAATCAAATCGTGGAGGTCCTTTGTCCATAAAACCAATAAACTCTTAAGCATGCTTGGAATCGAAAGGATCAAAACCAAGAGAGTAACATCTTCATGGCAGGTAACCAAAACTCCATAAAACAAAATTATATAAACAATTTTCCTTCAATGAAATTTTAAAACATAATGGTAATTGCAGTCGCAAGTTTTCATGCTTTCAGTCATGAAAATGAAGCATGAATAGACAATAGGTAAAAGCAACGATTTACAACTGTTGTTTCGAAACTGCTCATGAAGAGTAATAAAATTTCATGACCCTGTGTAGGCAACTATGTAGATCAATTAATTGATATAAAAAGTCAACAACATGTTGATCTACCAACAATGGCAATATGCTGGGAGAAGCAGTTATCTCTGCTACATGAATGAGTTCAGGTTAGAAAAATATGAAAAACTTCAAATCGAAGAACAACTGAAAAGTCATTTGAACATCTTTAAAAATAACTAGACGCAACTCAGTTTTAGATACCTTTCATTTAAAAGAATGAAAACTGGTGACAAACTTAACAAAAGAAAGCCACGATGTTAAGTTAAAATATCCAATACTGTTGGCAGGGCCACTCCTACTAGCAGGCATCTATAGCCTCGACAAGGATGTCAATTAACCCACTTTGATGTCTGTATCCTGCCCAAGAAATTTCAAATTAGAACGAAGGATGTTTATGGCCAACACAAGATTTATACCTGAGAATTTTCTTTTACCTGACATCGCTTCGCTACTAGCGGGCCTGTTCAGAACCCCGGTGAAGTTATCTTGGAATCATGCATGCATTTACCCACTGCCAGCAGACCTGTTCAGTGTCCCGATGGGTTTACAAACACTTCCCACAGCTCTCTGAGAATTTATTCACATTCTGATATAGTTTTAAAAAATATTCAATAGAGCGGGGTGACGCTGAAAATTCTGGTTTTTTAACTTAATATTTCCACAGGCCTTTAAATTTTTCTAGCAAACCTTCATCAAGATCTAAAAAACAGTTCATTGATAGAACTCATTTTCAAGGACAGGGAGACATCATTGAGTTGCTTTCTTAAAGAGCAAGGACAACGTAAAAAGACTTTTTAAAGATATTCATGAATACTTTCAAGTGCAGATTGAAACCAAGTAATCGACTTTCAGACAAAATGACACCTTTAACCAGCCTACAATTTCAAGGAAAATGACATCAATAGATGTTCCAACAGCCTTTGACAACTATTTTCGAGATGAAGCTTTATGTTTCTCTGAGCTAGACTGTAAAACAGGGATGTTTGACTCAAAAGGACCGATGTACTAAAATGAAAACAAAACACACCAGCAAAGAAAAATTGGAAAGCAAAGAAATCCAAACAGAAAAATATATACAAAAGGTGTATCTGAAAACATCATGCAAAAATCCCTTGGGAGACTGAAAGGAAATAGAAAAATCTTGTTTGATGTGAAAGTAGTCTTACTCATGGTACCTTGGGTCAGGGTTGAATTTACGATTCAGATCTCTTTATTCTCCAATTAAGATTTTCATGACGATACTGCGTTTTTTGAAAATAAATGTTCAACAAAAAGCAAAGAGAAAAGGATTAAGTGGACTTCCCTGACAACAGTCGTATTATGGTTCTCGTGGTGCGCCCACTTGCGTTCATGACTGCATTATTACAAAGAGAAATAGTGAGGAATATAACTGAAAGAAAGCCTATTCCTAAACCTACCCTAACTACTAACCAAATCAGAATACTACGTGAAGTCATGCTTCCAATGTAGCCATCGGAGTAACTCCAATCCTCCAATGGAAACAAAATCAAACATTACTAACAAGAATGGTAATATATCAAAAAATGACATAAATATATCACACTTACCTTCATAATCATTATTTAGAAACAAAGTAAGCATGATCTTACCATTCCCTCGAAAATTCTTGATGTATGAATCCTCCAGCCATTGTGTAATCTTGTCATGATAAGGGTCATAATGGCATGGGCGATTGTAAGTAAGTTTGAAAAACTTGTCAAGATTATGAGGAAATGAAATAACCATCAGCCACGGCTGAAATGCCCCATCCTCCTAACAATTCTCTAAGTGTTCATTAATTTGTTCACATGGAGGATCTAAAAGAAATATGTCATGCCTACTTCCAAGATACTTAGGTAAAAAAAAAGCAAGCACAACTTTATCTTTATTATGATTTTTTTTTATATATGAATATTCAAGCCATCCTAAGATCCTGTCACAAAAATGAGGATGCAAACCATGACTTTGATGAAATGAATATATCAATGGGGAACTCATCATAAGAGGATTCGTGACATCAATTAGATGATTGGTTTGAATGTTTCCTTTGATGAGATTGATCACTTCAAAATGTGAAGTATAAACATTAAGATTTGAGCTAATCAAAGAACAAATATGCAACATAGAATGTTTGATCTCCATAAGATATAGTGCATTGTCTTTTTCAACAATAAACTGTGTAAAATCATCTCGCAACATGTCATTTTCCCATGTGAGTGATGAAAGTGAAAGAGCGTCAAATCCGACTTTATCAATGCTAGGTTTGGGATTAATTTCACCAAAATTTAGCATATTTAAAGGATATGATTGTGGCGGAAAAGAGTAGGATGTTGTAGGTAAGGTGTCAAGTCCAACAGAGTCTAGGAAGAGATCAGTATATAAAGAATAAAAGGAATCAACAATAAGCACATGAAAAGAATCTCTTGAACTGCGATAATTAACAATGGTATTCTCAAGACATTTCTCTTCACCTTCTTTAAAACTCTTACTCTGTTTTGGTGACGAATTTCTCAACATAATATGATCATCTAGATTTGCCTTCTGTATTATAGATAATTCAAAAATTTGATGGGAAACATCTGATCTTTCATGTTGATAAGGTACGATTTGTAGATGAGGGCTTCTTCCAATTGCAGATCTACATCTCTAATCAGTTTCATTGGGATGTTAGAATGCTTAAGATAATTTTCATCACCTAAGTCTTCTTCAATAACCGAATTCAAATACTGATTAGAGCAAGAGTTATAATAATGATGATATTCACCTTGACCAAGAATCCAATCTTCTTCCACGATGGTCGAAGACAGAAAATATAATGATTCAGAGGAAAAACCAGTTTGGTTGTTGGTAAGAACCTGGTCAATAGATTCTACCTCCCTTGCTTGTTCAAAGTTTTCAGATAGTTTCCTCTCATCCTGTTAACTAAATTCTTCTCGCAATCGAGTGATAGGATTTGCAACTGGTTCTTCATTCATGATTGAATATGACTGGATGCAAGCATCATAGAAGAGATTTAATACAAATGAGATGTCATCGAGATTAAATTTACAAAGGATATGATAGATTCTTGTAAAAAAAAAATCTGAAGATGAATGGCCATTGATTAGCGAAGTATGAAATTCTTCACATAATTGATTGAAATCATAAATTTCAAAAGCATCTAGAAATTCATCTACAAATTGAAACCAATAAAAAATGTGACATGCTGGAAAAGATTCAAACCAATGTTTAATCCGACCTCTAAAAGTAAAAGCGAACAATCTGCATAAAACTCTTAAATCTGAGATGTCATGTTTGATGCATTTGCACCAAAACTTGTTAATGTGGTCTTTGGCAGATGTATTTCCTCCACCATCAAAGGTGAGTTTGGACAAGTGAGAGACTGTCTCGTTGGGAACATCGGGTAATGAGAAGTGGAAAGCATGTTCCAACATAGTGATTTGGGGAGCCATGGGGAAATTGAATACAAAAATAAAGGCTCCTACAAGGCCAGCTTGTCAGTCGGGCCTCCTTCTAGCGCCATTTGTTGACAGGCGAAATTGACCGCTCATCAACTGGAAGAGTGAGTTTGGTCCGGGGTTGTCTAATTAACCTAGGCCATTTGTATTGACTCACCCTGACGGGTTTAATGGCTCCGTTGGCCAATCTAGAAGTCCTAAGGGAAGCAAAAAACAACTAAAGAAATATAATAACTTGCTAAACAATAATTACTGAAAGATATATGTAGATCTAAATATATATACAGTTTATCTAATTAATGTTTATATAATAATTCTAATTATGATATATACAATATATACAAATCACGAATTTTAATCTAAACTCATAAAAATCGAATGTAAATTGGTTATTTTCACAACAGTAATAAAGTAAGCAAAAATACTATTTATTTTTTATTTGTTTTCTTGTATGTATCCATTCATGAAATCAAATATTAAACTACTTAAGTAAACGTAATACATAGGTAATGGAAATCATTCTATATGTAAAAACTTCTATAATAAGCAAGCAAACGAATTACAATAACAGACTAACCTATTGATGCATCCTGCATCTGTACAATAAAGAATATCCAGCCACCTTATTCGAGAGGTAAACCTGCAACGAATCTTGAAATTGCTCTGAATAAATGCGAAACAATATGCTAGAGATTGAGTTTTGATAACAGAACATATAATGGACACAGTCACAATGATCTTATGATTTACAAGTAGCTACGATGAGATAAACATCGCTATAAGAACTTGTATTTAAACATTCAACAGAAAATTAGAGATAAATCTCCTAATTTAAATTGGACAGATGATCACTGTGTATTATATCTAAAACATGAGATATGGACAGCATATAAAAATGACTTATATCAATTTGCAATAAATCATGACGACTAAAGCAATCACCATCTATTATCAAATCGAAATAAACATAACTTGAACTAAAACATCATACAAAAAAGCTAAAGCTGTAACATGCATTCTGTTCCATTCAAGTCTGTGAGTAAACGTCCATATTCTTGCCCCATGCCAAGATGATTCTATTTACAAAATGATAGGTTTATAAAGGCCTTAGGGAAGATAAATGTTTCTGTTCCTGAGATCAAATTTGTTTCAAAAAATAAAGGGGGATGCAACCACCCTGATTTCACTAAATCCTACGAAAAACTAACAGCAGTCCATTTATGTTCATTGAAACTACATTATTGATATGAATGGAAGCTCTAAAGAGTGCCTCAAATCATTTTTGACATCATAGATCCCTGAATATCCTGGAAGAGAAAGAAAATAAAAAGATTTCAGATACCTTTTCTGTCATTAATTTACACAATTCGAATTGATATAACTCGCTATAGAGTCTTGTGATTCTGTAGCTAGTTATAATAGTAAATGAAATCTCATTCTATTTAATAAATAAATAAAACTAATTTAAAAATAAAGCTTTATTCAACAACCAGATAATCTAACTAAAGAATGAAAACAAACATGCTATTTAAAAAAGATCATACCTTTAACCATGCAATCAAAACGAATCTTGAAACTGTGGAATTTGCGATGGCTGTAGCAGCCTCCACATTTCTAAATATCACATGACCTATGGTTTTAATACGTTTTTCTTTCCCCTGTATAACTGACTCGAGCCTCAAGTTTCTCTTGCTAACACATCGATCTGCTCTTTTGTTTTTTTAAAAATTGATATCAATATTACTCTTAAATCTCTTTCCTATAGGTTTCTTTAAGTTTTTAACAAAGTCATTTGGATGTGTAATCTATTGACTGGCCTGCTGAATGACCTTAGGATCGATCAAAGGTTCTCTATTAGGGGAAGAGACACAAGTCTGTGGAGGTGAGAGAGGCGTTGTAGGGTAGACAAGGGTCTGTAACAGAATAAATAAATAAATAAAAATGCTCATCTTACCCAAAACAAAAAAACTGACAAATTTACCTCCAAAGGTCGAGGCATATCTCTGCAATGGTTCATTTTTTGGGGAAACTGCCCTTACTGAAGATAAAACGACTCATTTTGGTTATGGGTTTTAAAGGGTTTGTTCTAATTCGCATCGGTTTGCTCAGAATCTCTCTCGTAAAATCATGTCTCCAACAAAAAAAAAATGAGATTAAACTCTACTAACAAAAATGTAAAAATTTAGGGCTTGCAGGGATTCCTCAGTAACCTCCAGTTGCACATCACCAACTTTCTCCCTACAACCATCAAAGGAGAACGCAAATTCTTGGGCAACCTGTAAATTAAAACCCTAAAACTTCCTGATGAAAACGAGCCAGCCATTTCTTTCCAAATCTTCTCTAGCATTGTCGTATGAGATCAGGGTTTGGATATCGTTTGGTTCAAATATCACGAAAGGAACCATATTGGACGGGAGGGTAATCAAAAAAACATATCATACAGGTATGGTTTGTAAAATTAAAACAGAGCCACAACCCTGAGCCCAACAATGAATGGTGTAAAGACCAATACGATGGGATAGTCATTTAATCAAAACACATGTGAAGAGGTTTGCGAAACCCGAGGCCATCCCAAATGATAATGGCAGTCTGAAATTCATATGCCACCTTTGCATTGCGTACAAGACATGACCAAAACATTGAAATGAAAATGAGTGCATGCATCATGAGTTTAATTGCAAATTTTTGGTAAATCAAAAATTGAAAAACCAAGAGTTCTGTGAAAGAAATGTAATCGAAAATCAAACCAAAACCATACAAAAAATCAAATCGTGGAGGTCCTTTGTCCATAAAACCAATAACCTCTTAAGCATTCTTGTAATCAAAAGGATCAAAACCAAGAGAGTAACATCTTCATGGTAGGTAACCAAAACCCCATAAAAAAAAATTATATAAACAATTTGCCTTCAATGAAATTTTAAAACATAATGGTAATTGCAGTCGCAAGTTTTCATGCTTTCAGTCATGAAAACAAAGCATGAATAGACAATAGGTAAAAGCGACGATTTACAACTGTTGTTTCAAAACTGCTCATGAAGAGTAATAAAATTTCATGACCCTGTGTAGGCAGCTATGTAAATCAATTAATTTATATAAAAAGTCAACAACATGTTGAGCTGCCAACAGGTTGTGAACCTCAAGTCACGCGGGGTGGGGAGTGGGATGAAGATAGAGGAGTATATCGATGTCCACTGTGTAGTAGGGACTCCCAAGGTAGGAATTCAAGTCCCCATCCAGGCCATAAGTAACCTCAGTTTGAAGATAATTGTGCTCGTGCTTACCAGGATCATAGGATCGGCCTCATTGCATCAAGCATCGAGACCACTTATGTTTTACGCAGTAGAGTGTGCTAGACCCATTGTCTATGATTGGTGTACCTCACTGCTGACCAATATGAAAGGTCAATTGACAAAGTGCAAGCAGGGGGGTAAGAGAAATTTTGGGTTTGCCTCTATCCTTTGCAACTTATTTTTCGAGCGGGTTCCAGGTCTGGGACCCAGAGTGGAGATCCTTCCTAGAGGACCACGTGATCCAGCCATGGCACAATGGATCTAAGTCATGAGACATCAGGGGGGAGGTAGGGTGTCGACACCCTACAATGATGATTTTTTCTTCTGGTGGTGGAGACAAATCATTTCTCTGGATGACTATCCCTATGCGGGAATCGATTTCAGAGGAGATCTAGATATGCCACTTCCACTAATAGCCTCCTACGGTGCCATAGGTAATTTTTTTTTACATATTTCAATTTTTTGTATTTTTGTATTTAAGAAAACAAAAATATTTTTGGATGGTGTTTTAAATATTAACTAGATACTTGTGTGATCGTAGATGTGGGTCCGCGATGACCAGAGGGATTCCTACGACATAGATGGAGGAACCAAGGAGATGAGGCGACGAGAGGAGAAGTGAAGAGAGTCCTACAGAACGTGCAGGGTAACCTGTCTCGTTTGACACAGAGGATTCCTATGGTTTAGGTAGAGGATCTACCTAAGGCCATGCAGCGACAGGTCGTTGGTGTACCTAGAGCATGGGTATGTCTCTTCCGGTGTCTTGCAAATGTTGTGATTTACTATCATGTCACACATCCGGCGCCACATGTGTAGATGTCATGGGATATGAATACTGTCTGTATATGTATTTTAAGGGTTTTAGCCCCAATTTTGTAATATAAACACCATATTTTTGAAATATATAAAAAGGGATCTTCAACTCTACTTATATCTTACAATGTGTACATTGATTTAATGGTTTTCCTTTCTTTATTAACGTGACAAATTCCAATCTAAAATATAATTAGCGTAGGCGTCAGATACATGATTAGAACTTCTAGGAATGTGAAAATATGTAATAAAATCAAATTGTTGTTCTAAAAGATGTACTCGTAGGAATCGATGGAGTAACGTAGGATCACGCACACGGTAACGACTGTACAACTGACATATGACTAACTAAGAATCCAGGTGAACCTCTAGAGAGCGAATACCATGTGAGATAGCATCGTGCAAAAGTTCTATGACGACGCTATATTCGGCCACATTATTCATGGATGGCCCTATGCATACGCCACCTGAAGACACTAGCAGACCCTCGAGTGAGTAAATCACCCAAGCGACAGAAGCCAAGTTCCGTGTATGATGACTAGATCCATCTGCGAATCCTAGGTAGACCAAAGACTCCATTGACATCTACCAACAAAAGGGAAAACTTGATAAGAAAGCCAAAGTCAAAAAGAAAAGGGGAAAAAGATGTATATACACTAAATTTACCTTAGTATACAAAGGGTTTCACCCAAGCCTAGGGCTCAAGCATAATACCTTTTCAAGTAGAACCCATTTCTGGGCTCAACCAATTTATTCCCTTCATAGTCTTCCAACTCGTAGGCTCCTTTTTATAGAACACATCGCACAATATAAGGACCGTGCCACATGGGTTTAAACTTGTCTGCCCCTAGCGGTTCTTTGGCTTGGTCATACAAGAGGACCAAGTCACCCTCGGCATACAACCGGGGACAGACAGACTTGTCGTACTGAACCTTGACACGTTTCTTGTTTGTCTCGATAGCCGTAAAGATGTCCCGACACCGCTCGTCAAGACTCTCTAGGTGCACAAAGCATCACTCTAAATATGAAGTGTCAGGTAGGAGCTTGACTTCCAATTTGAGAGAAGGGATTTTTCATTCAATAGGGAGGATCGACTCCACACCGTGCACTAACTGGAAAGGGGAAAAACCAGTGGCAGTATTAACCGAGGTTCGATATTCCCAAAGCACAGGATACAACATGATGTGCCAATTGGAATTACTTCGACTGACAGTTTTTTTCAAGATGGTCTTGAGAGAATTGTTGACAAACTCTACTTTCCCATTTTCCTGAGGGTAATAAGGAGATGAATGAACATGTCTAAACCCCAACTTAGATTCTAGTTCTACCATCATTTCATTCTGAAAGTGACTGCCATGATCAGTGACAATCTCACCTGGGATACCAAACCTGGCGATAATTTGGTTGAACACAAAGAAGGTTGTAGTATTCCCATCGAATTTTATGGTAGGCATGGATTCGGCCCACTTGGTAAAGTAGTCAACAGCCACAATAATGTGTTGATGCCCCCCAACCAAATTTGGGTTGCGATCGACGAAATCTACCCCCCACTTGGTGAAGGGACCAACGATAATGACTGGGTGAAGAGGGGCTAGGTGCAAGCGCATTTTCCAAGTGAACACCTAGCAGGGGTGACACTTCTTAACCGCTTCAACACAATCTTTAAAGATAGTAGGCCAGAAATAACTGGATCACATAATTTTTTGGGTTGTCGCAAATCCAGATAGATGACCACCACAAGCCCCTTTGTGGAAATCATTTAGGATCGACTCGGCTTCCTCATGAGTTAAGCAGCGATGTAAGATACTATCTATTCCTCGATGATACAAAGTATCGTCGACGATGGTATACTTTTTGGCTTGGTATCTAACACGTCGTCGATCATCTCGTGAGAGATGCTGAGAAAACTTCAAGGTTTGAAGATATAAAACAATGTCTCCATACCAGGGGTCGAAAGATGAGACAAGGAAAATGTGTTCATTTGCAAACAAATCGACATGGATAACATCCTCGTCTAATCGTGGAAAATCGGATATTAACTCTGTAAAAACTAGCAAGTTCTTGGACTTGGCTGAAGAAAAGTCGAGATCAAATTCTTGTAAGATGGCAATCCATTTATTATATTTCCCGCCTATGATATGCCTAGTGAGGATGTATTGAAATGGATTGACATCAGCAACCACAATAGTCTTGCAAAGAAATATATAGTGTCGTAAACGTTGGACTACGTGAACAACAACCAAAGCTAGCTTTTCAACGTCAGAGTAATTAAGCTCAGGACCGACTAAATTTTGATTGAGATAGTAGATGACGTGCTCATGGAGCTCATCATCCTCCTGAACTAGAACCATACCAATTGTCTCTTTAAGGCGTCGAAAGACTCCTGGGCTCACTCATCCCAGATAAAAGGGGTGTCTTTCTTCAACAGGCGCATGAAACCCTTAGTGATATTGGCATAATTCACTATAAACCAACATAGAAAGTTAGCTTTCCCCTGTAAACCTTGAAGTTGTCTAATCATGCGCGGGGGAGGCAACTGAAGTATTGCCTCAACCTTAAGAGGATATACCATGATCCCAGTCTCAGAAACTAAGAATCCTAAGAGACAGCCAGACCTAACGCAAAATATGCATTTGTGAGGATTTAACCGGATTCTATAGTAACACCATCTTTCAAAAACTAGCCGAATGTGTATAATGTGATCCACTCTCTTGCAAGAGTGAACAACAAGATCGTCAAGGTAAGCTTCGACTATGTTCTTGAGATCTTGAAAAGAGAAATTCATGGCACATTGGAAGGTTGCTCCGGCATTTTTCAGGCTGAAAGGCATTTTCCGATATGGAAAAGTACCCCAAGGACATATAAATGTCGTCTTGTGTTGGTCCTCGGGTTTGATCTAGATTTGGTTATATCCTAAAAATCTATCCATAAAATAAAATATTGAGCTTCCCGCACACTCATCGAGAATCTGATCAATGAAAGGCGTGGGGAAGTTATCTTTAGGACAAGTCTTGTTCAAGTCGCGAAATTCCATACACACATGGATGATTCCTTGCTTTTTATTCACATGAACGGGATTGGATACCCATTCGGTCAAGGGAACTGGGTAGATGAAGCCAACATTAAGTAGCTTCTCCACCTCTGTCTCAATAGCGGGGGCCTTCCTGGAATTAACAACTCTAAGACATTGTCGAACAGGTTTAGCATACGGATAATTTCTAATCTCATGTTCGACAATACGAGGGTCGATCCCTGGCATCTCTTCATATGACCAAGCGAATACATCTCAAAATTCTTTGAAGAGGTTGGTGTAGATTAGAATCTCTTCTGGAGAACAATCCACACCTATATTTACGTTCCCAATCTTTCCAGGGGTACGAGATATATTGATCGAGACGATAGGAGAAATACTCGCCATATTTCCTTCGGCATAAATGTAATGCGTATCAAGTGGAACTACGGCATGACCGACTATCTCACTCAAGGTAGACTGCAAGTCATCTTGCTTGATTCTTTCAAGACTTCGAAGAAAAAAAGATCGATGATGCATATCATCCCAAGGTCTCTCAAAACCATTCATGGCTTCAAGGATGGCTACGTCCAAAGGAAAAATTTCATCTAGGAAATCATGTGAGCAAGATAACGAGGTGGCCCATACAGGCCTAAGCACTGGATCCTCCTCATCCGTCTACAAGGTAATAGGATCGAGATCGATGGAAGAGTCAATAATAGCTTGATACACAATCTCCGCTGCCAATAGTGGCATAGCCATGCCAGCATGCGGCTGACCTTCACTTGATGAAGTCGGGGAAGGCAGGGTCCATGGATCACTAAGATAGGAAGTGTGGAAAGGAATGGACCTCCTTACTAAAGCAGGCCTACTAGACATGGCGTAAACGTGATGAATCGATGTGGAGAAGTCAAAGGTACCCATGAGGTAAGAATACAATTCGACGATCGATGGTCCAACATATGTGCTAGAATTGGAGTACGCAAAGGACAACTGGTCGATTGTCACAATCTCCCCTTGATGTGGAAAGTAAAGTGTATGGAAAATGGACGATACGACGACAACCATGGCATAGGTCCAATTGTGACCCAGTAATAGGTTATAATCAAGAGGTGAATCTACTACCTCTACTTCCACCTCTACCATCTTCCCACCTAACTGGACCGGAAAGGCAGGGAGAATACTGTGAGGGTGGAAGGAATGACCGTAGAATGTAGTCAATAGGTTCGACGACTTGGAAAGGGTCAGAGAACCGAGATCTTTCCAATAGACCAGGGACATCACGCAGGTGGTATCACCTTCATCAACGACCACTCGTTTGATAGTATACTTAGAATACTCCATGTGGATTTGGAAAGCCACATGGTAGGGTAAGCGAGGCTTCACATCTGTGACATCAAAATTGATAACTTTCAAGCCACTAGGTTCTGTAGCTCCTAAGGTAGAGAGTAAGGCATTCCTCTGTGATGAACACGTCTAGAGTATTTCCAAAGCCGACATCGCACAAGGGGTTTGGCCCAGATCCTCAACAATAGAGTAGTTCTGGGCGGCTCTAGCATTAGGGTTGTGGGTAGAGTGCTTGAGTACTCCTTTCAAAATATGAGGCGGTGGCTCTAGTTTCTCAATCTGTAAGTTTGTCTTAGAGGGGGAGGATGAGATTCTAGACCGATACTAGCTTTTGAAGAGCTATAATCTTGATAATGGGTGGCTACATCGATTTTTTCGTCGACCATATTGATACAAACATGATCGCCATCTTGTGGTGGTGGGTTTTGACTTCCACCAGGCGCATTTCCGGCATTCAAAGAGCTCAAGGCTAAGTGTTGGTTGTGTGGGAATGGATTTGTCAGCACATCAGGTGGTATATTTAAAAGCCTCACAGCCTCCACAAGTTTGGGGCATAAGTGTGTAAGGTGGTCATCGGTACAAAGTTTACAAGGAAACTTCACCTTATGCTTCTCTTTCTTTCCCTCTCCAACATTATCATTATGATTCCCATTATTATCTTTGTCCTTGGGTTTGTTACCATTCTTCCCACCCTTACGATTTTTTCGACCTTTCCTTTTGTTCCCATCTAGTTGCTGGTCACCATTTGGGTTTTTCAATGATTGCACAGAATGTACATCCGCTGACTGGGTGGGTTTGGAGGATCTAGATGAAGTTGGTCATCCGGCAGACTTCATTACTGAGTCTACAGACTTTACATTGGCGGATCCTACAATTCCATTGGCATGAGGTCTATGTTTTTTCCTAGGATCGTAATTTGACCGTGGTGCTTCCGGAAGAAGGTGATATAACATCCCAGATTGAGCATATATTAAATCTAATTGTTGGGCTCTAAAGATAGCCTCTTCCTCGTTGGAGACCCTGGAAGTAGAAACGTCCTTCGAGATAGGAGGGTGCAGAGACTTTAGGAACCATTATAGAACAAAGGTCAGGGGTATAGGAGTCTTAATCAACTACCTTCATCTACTCCATTCTTGGATTTGATCTGAGATGTGAGTAGCGGTGTCCTCGTGTAAAGTCGACAAAAGATTGAGGTCGACATCATAACAAATGGGCAATTGAAAGTGGTTGAGAAAGGTTGCTACCAATTGGTTAAATGACCCATATGTCCCCCTAGGTATCTCAATGTACCATTGCGAAGAAACTCCAATGAGAGTGCGTTGAAACAATCGCAATCTAATAGAATCATGATTTAGGGAATTCGATGAGCACCAAAGGTGAAAGGTAGTGACGTGTTCACCAGGGTCCTCTCCATTCTTACCCTCAAAATTTGGAATGTCTGAAGGAAGCTTGGTGGGGACTAGGGGCCATGTGGGATCAGGACTCACCGGGTCATTCATTAACTTAGACAAGTTAGGCAGATTGAGCATGGCCAGAAAAGGGAGACGGGGTTGTGACTTCTGGCCCCATCCTCCCCCGAAAGATTATGTATTGGGAATTGCATTCCATCCAGGATTTGGGTAAGTACCAAAGCCCTATTTGGAATTATAAGGCCCTCCTCCAGGTTGATTTGTATAGGATGGGTTGGGCATCATTCCAGCAGGAATGTTCTGATAAGGATTGTGAAAATTCCCCCCAACTGGGTTAGATCCAGGCTGGGGGTTATGAAAACTGCCCCCAACTGGATTAGATCCAGGTTGGGGAGTGCCCAAAGTGTAAGACTAACCTCCTCTAGGTGGGAACCTGGAGGATTGAAGTGGATTCGTCATGCCAAAATTATTGGTTAGAATCAACACCAAGGAGATAGGGATATAGGGCGGAACTTGTCTGCCAGCTGGGTTGTTCCATCCAATCGTAGAAGGATTAGACCCGGGGTTAAGAATAGGGACACTTCCTACATTAGGATTTGTTTGGGGAATATGAGAACCACCAAACGGGAAAGGGGGGTAAGGAGGTGTAGTGCCCCCAAGTCCAAATCTAGCATTAGGGCCAACAGCTGGGATGGTAGTCGAAAACTGTGAAGTGAAGTTAGGCATACCATACGAAAATGGACTAGAATCCATGGGGATGGTTTGAACATTGTAACTCAGCGAGTGGCCAAAACCCCCAAAAGGGTTCGAGGCAAGAGGTGAAGCATTAACTACAGACCGAGCCATAGTATTGGTATAAGCCTCTGTCACCACAACTGTAGTGGTCGCAGGTGTCGAAGGGGTGCCATTAACTATAATGGGTATGGGAGTCGAAGAACTCCTAGTATTCTGAGGACTAGACTCAATACTCATCCTTGTGGGACCATAAGTATGAACGATGGATGTGTGTGTACCACTCCTGATAACTCTATGCCTTTTAGAAGGCAAGAACTCGAAAATCGGTGGTAATTGTAACAACCGATGGGACCAGCAAGGAAATTGGTCCAACTCCACGACGACTTATGACTCTCCAAAAAAAATTATATCCTAAGGCCAAATAGTTGTCAAAGAGAATACCAAAAATTCAAACGGCCAATATGCATGCAAACAGGCTAAAGTGGTTGAGTGGCCTCCCTCGCTAAAGAAGGTATGCCTTGTCCAAGAGGGACTTGAGACTCCCTACTAAATTTTGGAGGTAACATAATCAGTTATAAGGGCCCTCGTAGGATTAACAACCAGTCGGTTGGATCCCCCCAGAGAGGTAATCCTCCATAAATACTGTGTGTTGTCTGACCCCTATCTGACTCAGGATACAAACAGAATAACCCCTGCAAGTAACCTATGAGATACATAAGTCAAGAAACTAATCAACCACTGTATAATTGATGCACAGACGAACAGTCGTAATTCTGGATCACCGTATGGGTAGGGTAGCAAAGCCTTAAACCTTGAAAGTACCGCCTCTCACAGAGGTATGGGCACCAGAAAGATCCCTAAATATGAATAAATCCACAGAAATATCTTTGATACTAGGTGAGTATCCAGGGGTTATCCCTTCAATTAACTTCGCACGACCTCGTTCTTAACTCTAGTGTGAGCAGAGCCTCCTGATATTACCAATTATACAATGGAATTCTCAACTTCCTGTCTCAGACACATATGTTGATCTAATTGCCTTGGAGAAGTTTACTCACAAAATCCTATTCCAAGGCACTAAATCCTAGGCTATTTTGTACACCCTAAAAATAAAATCGTGACAAATCAATTTTAGTTTAAAGTGTAAATTTTATTGCCCGTGATTACTCAAAAGGGTATGGAAGTGAAACTCATGATGTTATGACTCTGCAAGAAAATAAATATGTATATAATGCAAAGTTTATCTTTAACTTTTCAATGAATGATATGCTAATAAAAAAAGTGCAGTCTTCAATTTCAACTCTCTAATTCAGAACTAAAATGCAATCTTTTGCTAAATACACTAAGCTAATGATAAAGGTTCAAAGACAAAAATACCAACCAATGCAAAATGCGTTTTGTTTTATTTTCAATATACTAAAAATAAAATGCATGGACTGATGAGCAACCTGATATATAAATTCTACTGTGTATAAAAGAAATAACTCGAGCATAATACCAAGCAGCCAAGCAAACAACCCAGAGAACAAGGGAAAATAAAAAATGTAAAACAAAGATAAACACTACGCCCAAAAATTCAACTCCAAACAGGTTTCTTGTCATCCCAGATAATCTCAACAGGAACTACAAAGATCTAAGAAGGCTCAACAATCTTCAAAACCCACCCAACAATCACTAAACCAAGCAAACAAGCAAGGGAAAGTGTTATACGCGACTGTTAAGGAGAACAAAGTGTATATACGCTTCTTGCAGTGAGACAACAAGCGTGTATACGCGACTGTCAAGGAAAAAGGGGCATATATGATTTAAAACAAGGCCAGGCAAGGGAAAAAGGCTGAAAACTCAGACCCAAAGTGAACATAATCTATCAAGCAGTGATACAACAAGGAACACAAAGGAAAAAGAGCAATGTAAGAAGAAAAAGTACTTCAACCCTTAGAAGGAAGAGCTCTCCCCAGTGGAGTCACCATTTATGTTACGAGGGAAAAACTCTCTATGGCCAAGGGTAAACCACAATAGACATGTATGACTGTAGAAATCAACTCAATTACAAAATATGCTATATAGACTAATGTGCAATATAATAAAGAGGGCTACCTCGATCCAATGTTTGATGATGTTCCACTGTTGAGCACTTTGACCCAAAGCTTTATACCTGCAAGAAGTTATCAACAAACGAGCAAAGAAAGTATACAATGATAATATAAAATGGGTTAGCACATTAGATAGCACAATCCATTAATAAAAATTACAAACATGCCCATGGATAATAATCATATATTTTCAAGATACCAATAGGACGGGAAAGGAGTATTTCTATTAATAATTGATCAGAAGTGACAACATTACAGACTTCTGCGTCAGCACAGTTCAAAACCAAGAAACTAAGTTCCTTCCAACTGGGTCTCCACCACTTCAATCCTTCACCAAAGGCAAGCTCATAGGAAAGAGGCAATAAGGTCCTCTCAACAATAGGGAAAGAGCTTGGGGGATGAATACTATGTTCAGACTTGAGGGACAAAGGGATGCAAACTCAATATGAAGTAATTTCTCCGGAGTAACTTTGCTCTCAAAGTTGAATGCTTTCTCCTCCTTTTCCATAGCTCTAAATTGTGCTCTTATAGCCTTCATAATGCAACTGAAGGGCCGAGTCAGAACATTTCCAGTATATGGAAGGCCAAGGATCAGATATCTTTTGTCGTGACATGGAAGCCCGACCTCATTTTTGTATTTTATGGCATAAATCCCAATGTACATGGGCTGTAGTGGAGCAGCCAGTTTATACGCATCTTGCATAGTAGATAGGAAGCGTATATGTGGAAAAATGTATATTTTAAGCTCTGGATTCATCAAAAAGGGATGATAAGTCTGCATAGGGAAATGGAAAAAGGGCCTCTGTGCAAGATAACAATGGTGAGACAAATCTTGCTATAACACCATGAAGTTTTGGATTTCCCTAGAATGATTGCTAAGATTGAAAGAATGAATGTGGAACAAGAAGACCATGAGAAAGGCCAAGAGACTAAGATTATGGCAGAACCCCAGAAAGAATTAGAAACTATATTACTACAAATGAAAGAAACCCTGAATGATCACAGAGATATCAAATTATCAGAGATCTTCAAAGAAAAAGAATGCATAGAAACAAGAATAGGAGACTTCGACATAGACTATGTTCTGGATGAGGAAACACATGTGAATATCATGACAAAAAGAACCTGGGAAATTTTAGGAAAGCCTGTTATGATTCCTTCATTGGGAGGAATAGGATTATTTAGAGGAAAGATGATAACCCTATGTGGAAGACTTACCCAAACCTCTATGAGTGCTCATGGAACTTCGATAGAGGAAAAATTTGATATTGTTAAATTTCTTGAGAACAATGCCCCATTTGCTATGTTACTAGGAAAACCCTGGATTGAGAAAGATCAAAGCCGAAGAAAAGAAGAGGAAGCTCTAGAATAGAAAATGAAAGAATTAAAAGATTTCATGACTAGGAGGATAGCGCACTTGATCGAAGAATGGGAGAATAGGTCGAAGCTATTCAGAACCAGAAACTTGGATGTCGAAGTTGAAAGAACACAAGAAGACTTGAAACACCTGTCTGTATAAGAGAGTAGAGCACCTACCCTAGACAGAGAATAAGTATTTCCCTTGAACCCTAGTAAAGACCATCAACATCCTGAAGTTACTATGCCAAGAGGAGATAAGCATCATAATGGAAAGAGGAATGTCGAGATGCAGATCACATGGAAGAAGGCTAGAAATCTCATCAAGAAGAAAGAAAAGTTGGAGAAATTACATGAAGTTCCAGAGAAGACTTCGCAGAAGGAAGGTCTCCAGAATTTGAACTTCGTTGTAATATCAGAGCAGCTCAGATTGGCACTTCGCCATGGCGGAGTGATATGAACATTGGAGGCATTATAACCATTATATTGACATTGTCGAATGGTTAGAACAACAGTTATGATCGGAAATCTCACCATCGGACCATTGGGACCGCATCGTAACAGACAGAACAACATTAATGAAGGCCTCTTGTCCATTGGAGGGATCTGTTACATCGTTGTCTACTTATTTCGTCGACTATTTCATCAATAACACTTTCGTGAATTGCATCCGAGCCAACAAGAGGACTCATTGTTACCATGTTGTGTTTACTGAGATTTTTCCACCTGTTCCATTGCATTGAGCATTTGTTCATTGACCTGAGTTATCCGATCTCGAGCATGCATGTCATATGAACTCAACACCGTAGAAAAGTCTGTCGAAGAATTTCTAATCGACCTTATGGCTGAGAAGGTGATGTTCATCGAAATTCAAGATTCGTCAATGAGCGGAGCGCAAGCCTTCCCATCGACCGCTCGTGGATCTAGACCATCCCGAGCTATGACTGAGAAACGCACCAAGCATCGAGATGACTTGGATAATGTGAAGTTAATCCCATCCATCTTATCTAACTACATACCACCTCTGTCCATCGTGGTGAATCATGACAGTGTCCCTAGGGACTTCGACTACACATTGGTTACTGTGTACCTCCCGAAGGGGATACGCATAGGCAAGACTCTGCCATATAAGATCATGACACTAAATATCAGTGAATTCAACTTAGGGGATCGAAAGAACTTCAACATGCTCACCCCTCATAGGTATTTGACTAGGAAAAAGGGGAAGAAGTCAAGGATAATCCCCCAACCATGGACTATGGACCTTGCGCAGTCCACTATCCTAAACGTAATGAAGATACCCCATTTTGGAAGGCACCAGGAGGTTGACCTGTGTGTTAAGATCCTGTTGTCAAGACTCCATGGTGGTTATTTGTGGCTAGACAGATGCATCACCGCTGAACCAACGTTGATCCATCGGATCACCGGATTGAGCATGCAGGGACCAGACCCGCAAGACTTTTACCCAAGAAAGGCTGCAGACCGCACCCTGGCACAACAGATTAAAGATACCTACGGTGATGTGGAGAAGGGGAAGTGAGGCTACAAGGTAGCCTCTATCCAAAATGGCACAATGTGCCTTGCTTGCCAGTTGATTGCTGGTAAGCTAGTAAGAAAGAACAGACCCACGTAGGTCACGGAGTTTGTTGTTGACCTCACAGGAAAATGCGTGGAGGGGCTACAGATGAACTGGGAAAAGTACTTAGTTAACCAGTTAGACCAAGACTATTGTGAAGCTCAATATCAGGGCTATGAGTTCCATTTTAGTTGGTTGTTGATCCTCATCACATTCATAGCTTGGGAGATGCCAGAAGGTGCAACCTTCCCTGAAATAAAGTCATTCGAACCCTTAGCCATAAAGTTCACCTCACTCTGGTATTCGAGGGACATGGGAAAACAATGGTAGTCAAATGCGATGTTCCACACCTACTACCTACACTTAAAGAGGGCTATTGAATTCATCCCTCGTATGATTCCAAACACCCTGCACATGTTCAAGCCATTTGTGAAGTTCCATGTAGACATACATTTTATCTATATCACTGCGCAGAGACAAACAAAAAGAAGTACTACAAAGTTATTACAAAATCATAGAGGAGGACCTAGAAGAAATAACTAAGGAATAGCCTGCAGAGCTCCTTATCCCTATTAATCTTGTAGAACTGTCTGATCCCAAACTAATCAAAAGCCCGCTTGTCACTCGTGAAGGGTATGATACCCCTGGAACTAGCAGAAGAAAGAAGAAAATAGAGGTCTAGCAGTTGAGCAGTACATCAGAAGAAACTGCTTTAGAATCACCTAGAGGAGGAGGTGATGATGAAGTAGATAAAGAAGAGAACAATGGAAAATAAGATCAACATAAGAAAGGAAAAGTAACACTGCCACATAACCCCCTTAGTGACACAGAGCCGTCTAACAAAAGAAAGGTTTCCCCCACAAAACCTACATCGCGGAAGAATTCCAAAGATAGTAATACCAAGCTACAGACTATGCTCACGCTCAATGACTTTGACTTCATCATCGCAGTTGCATCAGACGCCTTCGAATATCTTTTGCAGAGAAATGAAGAAAAATAGGAAACCATGTATGAAAGGCTTGAAGCAGAGTTGAGAGGGGTAAAACAAGCCCTTCACTCTAGCCACGCATTATCTACTGCACCCCCACCATTAGAAGAAACAGAGTTGGGAGATGAGCCTACCCAACTCTGCAGAATAGCCGATGCGACCGAAGCTCTCCTTCATCAGGCATAGAAAGAAAAAGAAGAGGTCACAATGGCCCTGAAGAAAGCACAAGTGGAAGTGATAGAGAAACATGGAGTTGTGTAACAGGAGAAGGATGACCTCCGAACAAAGTTTGAAGAGGAGAAAGCACAGATCCAACAAGAGAAAGAACAATTGCTCATGGAGTAGGTTGGAGTAAAATAAGCAGTCAACAGAGCACTTCACTCTGTGACGGGCTTAGAGCAAAAGGAGGAAGACCCAGTGGAGAATCAAGTAGCGCAGCTTGCTGAAGCCATCCAACAACTTCATCAAAGAATAGCATACCTAGAGATACAAATAGTGCCAAGCACTCTGCAGGATGTGCGAGAACAAAGATAAGCCACTGCCTGGAGCGTAGTTGAGAGAATCAAAGAATTAGCTTTGGAATTTAAACAACTTAGCAGTAGAAGTGCGCAGAATTATGAGCGACTCACTGAAGACCCTGAACTAAAGACACTGGAGTCAAAACTCCAGGAGGAAAATCAAAAAGCAGCGACAGTATAGGCACAGTTGAAACTTCTGTTAGCATTTGAGAGGATGAAAAGATCCCAGGAACAAAACACTGCTCAGCAACAGGTCCACACCATACAAGGAAAAGTCATGAAAGTGACTCATAGGCTCGAACCAGTCCAGGACGAAGCTTGCCAACTGTTTGAGGAAATTGAAGGCCGAGGAGCAGATCTTGAACAAGTAGTCACTATAGTCAAACAACGCTTGGAAGGACCTATGAACAAAGCAGTTATTCAATAATTCACCAAGCAGGAGGCCCTGGCGAAGCAGCAGGTCGAAGCAGGTCGAGCCAAGCTCGAGGATTTTGAGGCAAGGCTACCCAGATCAGAGTGACTCGGGATGAGTCATAGGTGAGTGTTGGGGTCCTGTTGGCCCTTGACCAAGTTTTTGAGATCCTTGGTCAGGTTTGACCTATTTTGTGACTTCGACAGGCTGTCAAAGGTGAAGTGCAAGTCGAAGCGAAGATTGCGGGATCTCGGCCCCTTGTTTAGGGATTTTTGGGTTTTGGCCTTATCTAACGGGTATGGGGATGTCAGCCCATGGGTTTATCCATGTCTAGGCCCTTTTGTAATGTATAAATAGATGTCTAGGTGATGCAAGGAGATATGCATCTGTGTGATGTTTTGTTAAGTGCGAGTGATAATTGTAAATGATTTGTGCATGTTGTGTTGGACACTTGCAGAGATAAGTGAAAGTGGATGTAAAGTGCTTGTGTAGGGCTTTGTGATGTTGTTGTGGGTGGGAAATCCCTCCTATGAACTAGCATTAAGGTTTTTATCATGCATGTAGAAATGAACTAAAGATTATTACTTCTTACCATCATGCCATGCCTAGACCCCATTACTCATATGCAAATACAAGGTTCAAAAGATCAAGTTGACATACCTTATTTTTCGTGTTTGATGTTGATCCCTTTTCATGCTTGGTCATTCTTTGACTGCAACTCTCCTCCCAATGCTGAACTGCATTCACAAAAGACAAACAAAGAACTCCGCATGCATTTTATCTATGAACTAATGGGTTAGATATTTAATCCACCATATAATCAATATTCAAACAATGACATTCTCATATGGCAGGACGAGAAAAGCAATTATTTTATTAACCTCACAATGATACCTTACAATGATGAGATCAACCACTGCTCCTTGATTCTGGTCCTGGGCTCCTCTTCAACTGTGCTCCAACTACTTCTGTATGTACTCCTCTTCACACAATAGTTGCAAAAGGTTGGGGCAAGGGAAATGCTCAATTGGGTATAGTTTCTTTACTATGATTTTCCTCCTTTCAAATGGGACCCCTACCCCTTCTTTTATAGGCTAGAAAGGGCTAGGTATTTGGTCGAATGACTGGATATGCATGGTCGAAAGGTTTAGTTAACTTACCCAAAACTGTGTGTTCCATCAGCAAATTTCCATTTTTCGTGCTTTTGTAGGTACACACAGGCTGTAGTGAATCATGTAGCATGTACACGCGGGCTGTAGTGAGTCAGCTAGCATGTACACATGTGCAGTAGTGGAGCAGGGTGCGTGGACCTTTAAAAAAGGTATTTTTAAGAAGAGTTGTTCAATAGTGGTTTGGCAAAGAAGGAATATGAGATGACTTGATGCCAGGTAAGCATGTCTAGTGCAAATTAGGGTTATAACAGATGCCCCCTAATGTGTGAGGTCAGAAGAGCATTTGATGGCCAAAATACATTATCAATATTCAACAACTCTTATGTAGCGAGAACAGCTTCCTAAGGTCATATTAAATCCCAGAGCTTGATGAACAAATGGAAGGATGTGCTGTGTCCAAGGCCGACTCATTGTGCTGCCAATAAAAAGAAAAATGTTTTTCCCTTCCTCTTTTTGGAGTATATTTGATTTTTTTTTTTAATAATTCTGGAAAAAGAATAAAAGAATGCTACATTGCAAAGGAGGAACAAGTATCACAAACATACTAGTTCTAGGCAAAAGGACCAGACTGATGTTCAAAGTAAGGATACTCAGAAAAATCCCTCCAGGGGTCAAGGTGTCAAGACACAAAGGCAAAGTGCTACAATGATTGTGTTATAAGGCATACTTCAGATGGTTCAGTTGAGAGAAACATGGAGCCAACATTAGGCCAAAGACACAGGAATGCAAATACAGTTAACAAGACACAATGATAACGTCCTTCGATGTAAGTTTAATGAGCCCAGAGAAGGTAAGATCGATCATTTTTCATGTTTAGAGAGTCTAAAAAAATGTAAAAGGAGACTTCACTATGGTACCTTTTTCGAAGGTAGTCTAGTCGGTTCGAAAAAAGGAGTAAATTAGTACCAAAAAGACGTCTATTCAAAACCATTTTAACGAGTGTGATAAAGACCAGACCACTCGACAATTTTTTTCATTTTTAAGGAGTCTGAAAAAAGATTAACTACGGACTATGTCAGGAATTTTCTTCTGGACGATTTTAATGAGTGTGAAAGAATAAGGTCACTCGGTGATCTTTTCAAATTTAGGGAGTCTAAAAAGATCTTAACTATGGACTCCGTGGGAGTTCCTTTTTCGTAAATTTAGACTCTCAGGCCCGAAAAAGGGTTAAAATTATACCTAAGAATACTCTTCTGGAGAACAGAGGCCTCTAGAGTATACCTTTGCTCGTACATATGACCATCCAAACCGAAAAAGGGGTAAACTACCGCCGAACATACGTGACTTCAAATTTCAGTTTAGCGAGCGTGAAGGTCAACAAGATCGCTCGACAATCTTTTCATGTTTAGAGGGTCTGAAAAGGGCTTAAAAGAAGACCCGTTATGTTTTGGGAGTCCCGAGGGTGATTTCAAGAGTGATAAGGAATCATGCAAATGAGACTCAAACTCGTAATCAGGAAAAACTAATAAGGACTCCCAAGCCTATAGTCGTTAGTGACAGCATGGACACCAAAATGCAACCAGGATCTACCTAGGGCATCCATGTTAAGGTAGGCTCTACCACTAAATTATGACACTTCTAAAGTAGCAATGATGGTTCCGTGTCGCAACTTGGTGGGATCGATCCTATGGCAAAGAGGAAAAGACAACAAGATGGCATAAGTGGAGGTGGAAACCTAACGTAAATGCAACAAGTTGGAAAAAATGACTTTTTACCAAAGGACCGTCACCATGACCCAAATCTAAAAACAAATGTCCCAATACCCAATGTAACACCTCTGATTCACTTGACATCTACCACAGTGAAAAAGATGACATCAAAACAACACATCCATAAAACCAAAAAGGATAAAAACTAAAAACGCAAATGCATAGGAACTATACATATGTTACAAAAAGTTACCCAAGGTGACCTACCTATGAGTAATACTTCTTGAGGTAGAGCCCATTTCTAGGCTCCACCAAATAATTTCCCTCAAAGTATACCAGATGATAAGTTCCCTTTTTTAGAACCTCTTTTACAATGAAAGGTCTGAACCACATGGGTTTGAACTTTCCTGCCCCCAGGGGGTCCTTATCTTGGTCATAGACCAGGACAAGGTCGCCTTCCAAGAAAATCCAAGGATGAATGGACCTATCATATCGACACTTGAATTTTTGTTTGTGAGGCTCGTTAGCCAAGTGTTTGCACTCTATTCGTCACCTTGTGAGAAAATTGAGAGTGCTTACATGCCCAGTTGGGCTCTGCTAGGCATGACAGCTGTAAAAGGAAAGGTTAGAAAGAGAAACAACAAAAACAATAAGCAAAAAACAAATTAAAACTAACTAAAACTATGAGCATATGGAAAAATGAAAAATAAATATAAATGGACCAATATCACCAATGTATAAGCTGATCTTATTGATGAAATCCAAAGGCACAATGAAGAAAGGGGACTTGGGTCCCTTCTTTCTCCAATGGAAGGCTCTTGAGGCCCTCACTACTTGCTCTCCTTACAATGAAAAGATGAAGATGTGGGTGAAAGAACTCCAATCTTATCCACTCAAGTGAGAGGTGGAAAGCCCTATGAAATGGTGCTAATTATGTTTATTGCCAAAGAATGAGTCCTTAGCAATCTTAGCAGCATAACAATACATAGAATTCCTTGAGAAAATGGTGGTTATTCATGGCTTTTTATAGCCTAGCATTGGGTTATTATGTGACCTCTTTTGAATGTGAAAAGGGGATCTTTAGGGCACAATTAGGTCTTTGACCAGCCCACCATGAGGATTGAGCTCGGATTTGGTGTCAAATCAACTTGGGAGCCGATCCATTAGTGGTTGGGAGGCCGAACAATTTCAATAAATGCACCGTTTAGCAGGCGTGCGGGTTTTTCACCCAACAGCCACGCATCGTGCGCTGATGCGCACATTATACGTTGTTGTTACGTTCATACGCGCGCAAACCCAGGTTCTGTAAAGCGCCTTTCAATTTTTTGGTCATTTTGTATAGTTTTTTACCCTTTTGCAATGCTGTGGAATTAATCCTGTGCCATGAATGACTCCAGTCTTGTTTTGATGATGCGGAGTTCTTGTCGCCATGTGCGGACGAAATTTCAGTGATAACAGATGCCCCCTGATGGATGAGGTTAGGAGCATACGTATAGTCGAAATCCATCAATGTTTCATTTACTGAGACTGGTGGTGTAAGGGAGAGCAATAGTGGGACCGTGTAGAGCAATCCTTTGGAGAAGAAAGGAACCGGTAGAACTCGACCTTCCAGAAGGTGTGCAACAATATACAACTGTGTACAAACGAGGCGGGCATGCCCCATGCTCGTATTATGTAATGCTGAGAAAAGATGACGGAAATGTTGGTGTAGACAACTGTAGCGCCCTCAGGGGCGGTATGATAAAGGCAGAAGACAATTCTGCAAGTGAACATACTCTGAACAATAGGCACTGATCGCAGTAACAAGCAGCGACGATGATGCAGGCAGTGATGGCCCTGCCAAGTTCAGAGGTCTTCGGCAACTGATAATAATAACTGCAATAGTCGCAAAGTAAGACCCACCGCAACATGAGAAAGTGTTGGCGTCGAATGTTATGGGGGTCAACGACATCAGGGAGCAATGGTGTTTCCCCCTGTGCCGTCTGAGATCTCTCATTGAATGGAAAATGAGAATCAAGATACTGTCTCCCTTCTAGAAAATTGTGCTGATGTCGACAAAAGGGGGACGCGACTCCCACAAGAAAAGGGCTTCATGGAATCTACTGTGGTGAGGAAGGGGCAGAGGTACATGGGCGAAGTCAAAGAGTGGGAATACTCAAGACCGCCCTTGGCTGGAGAATGTATGAGACAAACAGTGGCCACAACCGTGTGACAAGGTCGAGTGTCAGGGGGACACCAAGACCGAGGATAAGTTGTGCCAGAGGCAGGACAAGGTGAACAAATTCAGAGGGTATAGGTAAGTGATCTGGGTAGTACTCTGAAGATATAGACAATGTCGGCGAGGGTAAATGAGAAGTAATGCTCCAACCAAGGGTGACATGGGTTGCGTGTGGCCAAAAGGAAAGCAGGTTGCCAATGGTGACGACAAAAGTAAATAACCAGAAATAGAGGCGTTTGTACAATAAATAATGAATAATTGGGGGAAAATGTACAAATACAGAAACGGGTGCCCCAGTGTGAAATGAGTGCCCCAGGGAGGGCAGAAATTTCTTGGAAAACTGATGAAGGGTGGGGGCCCCATTGGTGAGTTTCTGTATGTGGTTGGTGAAATGAAGATATGTTCACAGATGGGCAAACTGATGGTGGATGAAATGGTGGGTTCATGATCCTGCAGAGGTGCAGGTAAAAAAGAACATAACCATGAAGCGATGATCTAGGAGTCCATATAGGAAGCTAGAAAAAATGAGGAGAAGAAGGATGTGGTTAATCTGTAACATGATGAAAGACTACCGGGACTCCCATCCCTAAAGGGTAATGAAGAACAACATGAGTGTCAAAAGTGCAAAGAGGTGCTATGAATGAGACAACTCATGTGGGTGAGAATGCTACCGGGTTACCAGTACTGTAGATGCAAAAGAGAGGTGTGAGTACTGTAGAGCCGAAAATGGGTATCCTAAAGGCCAATATCAGAGGGTATGACTGGAAATGTAAATGCAATATAGCGGGAGAGACTACATGCTAGTGCCGAGTATATACCTGAAGGAAAGAGGTTGAGAGATGATGATCAAGTACCTGCACACAGAACAACCAAATACCCAAAGTGAACCATATCTGAAGATAATAACAAATATGAACATGTATTAGATAAATGTGACAATGCGCGTGCGTACTTGGCCATGATATGAAAAAAAGGCGCCCCGGGGGCTCAGGATGAAAAGTGGCCCAGGGACAGCCATGATGTAGGTGGTGGGACATTGATCCCGTGGCAGAAGACGGTTCGAAAAATGGACGCCGTGGGCTCCCGGAATGGTGAGTGGAAGTTTGGCGAAAAGGCCTATATATAGCTGTAGGGCCCACATTGCCACCTCATTTGTACCTACTGCTACAGTGAGTTTTTGAGCAGATTCAGAGGAGATTGAGTGATTCCGGGAGCATGAGGTACCCGATCGACGGTGTGCGAGTTTCAGGTTAGTGGTCTAATCATCCTGCATAGAAATAGGTTTCCAATTTTTGGGCAGGGTAGGTACGGGGGGGTCGTACAGGGGTTTAACGGGGTTTTTGGTAGAATGTGGGCCCACATGCACGGGCGACTCAGTGGAAGGCGTGCATGCGTGCGCGCCTGTACACTGAATAAGCATGCATTTCGTGCGCGGGAGAAGGAATTTCAGGCATGCCTTAGGGGCGCGCCTGTGAGGTAGACAGGCGCGCATGGGTGCGCGCCTGTGGGGTGAACAGGCGCGCCTGTGGGTGTGACAGGAGCGCCCTAGCGCACGCCTGTATTGTGAACAGGCGTGATCAAGAGCGTGCCTGTGGGAAAAACATGCGCGCATACGTGCACGCCTGTGTAGTGAACAGGTGCGCAGGTGTGCGCGCCTGTGGGTGGTAAAACCACGCTTTTGAGGCAAGGCTTCAGGGTGAAAAATTAGCATTTTTTGATGTACTGGATGGTTGCATGAGCTAATATAGGACTTTGGGTTGTGTGTAGGTGGCGAGCAGTGATCATGGATGTGCGGTGGCGTGAGCGAGACTGGTCACAGTTGCGGGATGCTGTGGCCAATGCACCGCCTACAGTTCGAGCGGCTTTAGCAACCAGTGGGTTGCTAAAGTTCTTTGAGTGCCCGTTGATACGGGCACAAGAGTATTTACTCCAGTTCCTGCTCCATATGTGGAGCCCAGAGTAGCACTGCTTCCTCGTGCGAGGAGAGAAGATCCCCTTCACTGCGGTGGAGAATGTATACTTTTTGACTGGGCTCCCCTTCCGAGGAACACCGTTGCCGACAGAGCCTGTGCTGCCGAGGGACACTCATCTGTGTACTGTCGCCGAGCGGTATTGCTCAGGCGAGTGCTACATGGCTGGGACGACAGTGAGTATCAGTGGGATAGATGCCCTGCTGCATCGTTGCATAGCAGCGATGATTATTCGAGTGTACGGGTCACTGGCGACCCACTGGATCAGCGGTGGTGAGCTGTTCTTGATGGAGAGGGTGGTGGCGGGCCGTGAGCGGTTCGTCTGGGGTTTGACCCTGCATGCACGGATGATCGCGCAGCTGGACCGTTGTCGGTCCACAGGCACTGGGGAGTTTGCATTTGGCTCCATCCTGGTGGCCTACTTCTTGGAGAGGGTGCCGATGCTGCGCCCGAGGGTGCTACTAGAGGCACCAGGGGTACGAGAGCTGCGCTTGAGGTGGTGGTCACAGATTTTGGTTTGCCACGGTGGTGGTGAAGGTGGACATTACTTTACTGCGTAGGTGGCACAGATATGGCGGTAGATGCCGCAGGTTATACTCCAGTTCCCCTATGCTGGGGTGGACTTCCGGGGGGACCCAGACATGGTATTGCCTCCTGGGGAGGTATTCGACCATCGAGGTATGCTGTATATTTGCATGTTTGGATTTATGTTAGCTTTTGATATATCAGTTCATATGTATGATGTATAGACACTGATACGATCTGTTGTTTGTTGTTTTGTGCATGTGCAGATTTGGCACCTCGCGGGCGCGAGGTGGAGTTATATAGAGCACCATCTCAGCGAGGGCGGGAGAGACTGCCGCGTGGAGGGAGGCGATTGTGTGATGAGGCTGCTGGGGGACCAGCAGAGCCCGGGAGACCAGCATAGAGGCACCGTTTTGATGACCCTGGTGTGGGGCCATCGTACGCTCCTCCAGCGGTGGCTGGAGGTGATTTTGATGACATACGCCATTGGTTAGAGACGGTTTTACAGGACGTGCCTGAGGGCATGTGGATCTGCATCCAGGACGAGGGGGTCCTAGAGCAGTGCATTGGACTACCGCCACCATGGCGAGGGATAGTGCGACGAGCAGCTGTGCTCGCTGCGATGACTAGCAGGCGTCTGCCGCCTGAGCAGGGAGGTCCTGCGGATGTGCCACCACCACCGCCTGGGGCTGGTGGGGGTAGGCCACCACCTCCTCCTAAGGGAGGAGCAACTGGGGGTGCGATAGAGGCACCCTGATGTATATTGTAGACCTTTTTGATAGGCTGGTGAGTCGATTTTTGTACCGTGATGTGGCACGGGCCTGTGGGCCAATGTATTTTTGTTGTATGTAAACTTTTGGATGGCCTGAGAGGCCCACATATATATATATATATATGAGTATACATATTTTTGAGATCCAAATGTTGTTTTCATGTGTTTTTGTTTTGATGATGATGATGTCTATTTTTCCTATATGCTGTGACAAGATGTATGAGATATTTATGTATGTGTAGCTTGATGTGATATATGCCAATCTAACACCATGTTAGCTATTTCATCTGTTGTTTGATTCAATTCTCTTGGAATATGCGTAAATGTAATGGAATCAAAATGTCGAGATAATAATCTAACCTACAGGTATTTGCGAAAGAGGCATGGATCGCGTACACGGTACATATTGTTGAGTTGGAGAACGACCAGTTGAGAGTCGAGGAAAACGCTAAGGTGACGAATATGATGATGTTGGGCGTCAGTCAAGAGGCCAATGACAACAGTGTATTCGACTTGGTTATTGGTTGCTGGTCCTAAACATATGTCGTTGGAATGTATCATTTCATTTGATGGGGTGTAGAGAGCCCAAGCAGTCAAAGCGAGATTTTGTGTCCAACGGTTGGCGCCGTCAGCGTAACCAATGTGGTAAGCTGGTGGAGGAGTCATCTGTCAATAGCACAAAGGATAGTTTAGACGAGAGGGTAGAAAAAAAAGATTAAAAACACTAAACAAGAAAAAGTAACCTAAAGTAGAATGACTACTTCTAAGCATAAAATTTCTTGAGATATAACCCATTGACGGGTTCTTTGAGTGAAAGGCCTTCGGGGGAGGCCAGGATGTATGCGCCTTTGGTGAGGCAATGTTGGATGATGTAAGGGCCATGCCAAAGTGATTCGAATTTTCCGTGGCCAAAGGTATTGTGAGCGATATCATAGGCTAGGACAAGGTCGCCTTCGCGAAATGATCGAAGGTTGACATGGCGATCAAAGGTAGCCTTGGATCGTTTTTTAGCTACCTCGTTGTTCTGCAATGAGGATCAGCGATCTTCATCTAGAGACTCCAAGTTCAGCAAGCGCTGCTCCATTGGAGCAGTGTCAGGTAAAATCTCAATTGCGATGCGAAGAGTGGGAATTTCGCACTCGATGGGAAGAGTTGCCTCGACCCCATGGACTAAATGAAAGGGCGTGAAACCCGTAGCGGTCTTGACTGCCGTTCGATAAGACCATAGCGCGGAAAATAACATATGATGCCAATTGGTTTTATGTTTATTAACCGTTCGTTGTAACATGGTCTTGAGGAATTTGTTCACTGCCTCGACCTGTTCGTTTGACTGCGGGTAATATGGTGAGGCAAACTCATGAGAGAAGCCTAACCGAGATGAAAGTTCAACGAAGATCTCATTCTCGAAGTGTTTCCCATGGCCGGAAACAAGTTGGAGTGGTACACCAAAACATGATATGACGTGATTGAAGAAAAAACACGCTGTAGTGTAAGCGGTGTTGTTGAAAGTGGGCATAGCTTCGGCCCATTTGGTGAAGTAATCAATAGCGACAACAATGTATTTGTGACCATTGCTGGAGGGGGGATTACAAGTCATAAAGTCAATGCCCCATTTACAAAAGGGGCCTACAGTAATGACAGGGTGAAGAAGGGCGGGGGGAGCGCGGGCTTTGTTGGCATAGAGATGGCATTGCTCACATCGTTTCACGGCATGAATGCAATCATGAAACAGGGTAGGCCAAAAGTAACCGGCTCGGATGATCTTTTGCGTGGTGGATATACCGGAAAGATGACCCCCACATGCACCACTGTGGTAGTTGTTTAAGACTCTGTCAGCCTCGTCAATAGTCAGGCAGGGACGAAGAATGGTGTCAACGCCCCGCCGATATAGGATGTCTCCGATGAGGAGATAGCGGGGGGCCTGATGGCGGATGCGCCGACGATCATCTCGTGATAGGTGATTACCGAACTTTTGAGTTCGTAGGTAGATGAGAAGGTCGCCGTACCAAGGATCATCGGAAGCGATGTAAAAGAGATGTTCGTCGGGAAAGTCAGTGTTGACGGGGGCACTGGGTGTGTCAGAGGGAAGGGCCATGACAAGTTCAGCGAGAACGAGGGCCTTCTTACTCTTAGGTGTAGAGAACTTGAGGTCGTACTCCTGAAGGATAACAATCCATTGAGCGAATTTTCCGTTAACTTGGCGACGGCTGAGAAAATATTGCATAGGGTTGGAATCTGCGATGACCTTGGTGGTGTGAAGCAGAATGTAATGGTGCAGTTTTTGGACTGCAAGGACAACTGCAAGAGCGAGTTTCTCTTCATGTTTGTACTTCAGGGGTGGTCCTGAGAGGTTCTTACTGACGTAGTAAATGACGTGTTCACGATTTTCATCTCCGAGCTGGACGAGGACGCCGACTACTGATACAGCTGATGCTGATATGTAGAGGATGTAGTCGCGGTTGTAGTCAGGTGCACTAATCAAGGGTGCATTGGAAAGCGCCGCTTTAAGATTGTCAAACGACTGTTGGGCATAGTCGTCCCAGTGAAAGGGGATGTCGTGACGTAGTAAGCGAAGGGAACCATGTGCGCGTATAGCGTAATCAGGAACAAAGCGTCGCAGAAAGTTAGCTTTGCCCTATAGACTTTGCAGTTGTCGCAAATTCCGAGGAGGGGGAATTTCGGTGATGGCTTTGACTTTAAGGGGGTCCACGGTAATACCACATTGGGAAACGATAAAACCGAGGAGGCGCCCGGCGGTGACACAGAAAACACACTTGAGAGGGTTCAAGTGAATATTGTACTGACGACACCGTTGAAAGATGATTCGTAAATCATCAATGTGCTGAGTGCGTTTCTTGGATCGAGCGGTGAGGTCGTCCAAGTAGGCGAGAATGATTGCAGCCAAATCGTGAAAGATGTATGTCATCGCCCGCTGGAAGGTTGCGTCGGCATTTTTGAGGCCGAAGGGCATGACACGATATGCAAACGTACCCCATGGGGTAATGAATGCGATTTTATACTGATCGGTTGGGTGAATTTGAATTTGGTTATAGCCGGAGAATCCATCCATAAAGGAGAGAGCCTCATGGCCAGCGCAATCATCGATAATCTGATCGATGAAAGGCATTGGAAAGTTGTCCTTGGGACATGCGTTATTGAGATCGCGAAAGTCGGTGCAAACGTGGATAGAGACCTGTTTTTTATCGACGGGTACAGGGTTGGAAACCCATGACGTATAAGCGATGGGGTAAATGAATCCGGCCATACGCAATTTGTCAATTTCGGCTTTGATAGTCGCGGCCTTGGATGGGTGTAGCGGTGGCTATTTTTGGCGAACTGGTGTGATGTTGGGCCAGGTGTCGATGCGATGTTCGACGATAGAGGGGTCGAGGCCAGGCATCTCCGTGTATGACCAGGCAAAGATATCCCTAAATTCCTGGAAGAGGGCTTTATATGCGGTGATTTCCTAAGGAGTGCAAGCAGCTCCAATGATGATTTCTTCGACGATGCCCGGTTTAATGGAAATGTCGATTTTGATGGTGGGGGAAATGTTGGCCAAATTACCTTCTTCAAAAGCGTCAGGGGCAGGAATGGGATTGTTGAACCAATCGATAGGCCCGGATGGGATAAAATCTTTGGTTTTGACCGCATAAACAGGATTGATGCTAGGAGGCATGAGGGCTTCCTGTGGAAGGAAGAGAGCACGATGATGTAGTGGGTCCCAGGGAGAGTCTGGGCACTGTAGTTCTTCCAGTATGTCTTTGTCGCATTGGAAACGATGGGAATATAATGGATCGTGAGGAGTGATCTCAGTGGTAGTATGATTTCCCCCTATTGAAGAAATAGAAGGGGAAAGGCTAGGAGAGAGTGAGGGTTCACTCAACATAAACCATATATTGAGGTACTAAGGGGTACCCGTGGTGGTGGGATGGAGAGTCTCCGTAGATGAATGAGCAGGAGAGTTAGGTGGGTTATGGGGTAAATCCTCAGATACATCATCTAAGAACCATGGAGGCGTAGGTAGTGCCTCGGGCTCGGGAGAAATGACGTGTAGATCTGCCAGTGGCGAAGTCAAGACAATTACTGCCGTGGCGGCTTGGTGTAGCATGGCCAACTGACATTGCCTATATTCTATGATCATTGGACATTGGTAGGTAAAATGAGCCAATGAATTGCAAAGAGAGCAAGGGCATCTCATGCGTTCATTGACTGAAGTGGTGACATAGCGAATTTCCGTGATTGTTGTTGTGGAGGACGTAGCTGGGCGGGGGTTGTTCTGAAAGTCTTGGCTTATGATATCTAAGGCCTGCCGGAAACGAGGCAGTGCTGGAAAATGATGGGTATAATGGTCATACTCAAAACAGATGGCACACACGAATTTGGTCCTCAACCCTTTACTACTGGAAGATTGAGTGGAAGCAGTAGTAATGGGTGGTGTGGGGGTTGGATTGGGGGGAATCAAATTCCATAATTCCAGTAATGATGGGAAATTGTTGGTTTGGTGACCCTCTTTGTCACATAATGCACAAGGTGGTGAGATGCGTGGAGGAAGTGGAGCTGAGGGCTCCTTCTTCTTTCTCCTGCCCCCAGTGGTAGCAGGGGGGGTAGGGAGTAGGGGGGTGGTGGGGGTAGTGGGGGTGAGGACAGGAATCATCATGGGGAGTCCTTCCTGAGGGCGAGGGATCATCTCAGGTGGATGTAAATACCACACTAGGATAGCTAACACCATATTGGGTAGTGTGAGCGTTGCGGCTACCTAGAAAGCTTCAATACCGGGTGGAGGGTAAAAGAAGGGAATTTGAGTGAGGGGTCGGGGAACTGTCTCCCAAATGGGATTAGGCCCCGGAGAGGGTGTGGATTCAGGGACTGGAGGGGTCGACGAATGCGCAGGAGGCTCTGGTGGGAGTGGTGCTGCGACTGTTGAGACGTCAGGAATGACTGAAGCCTCCTGAGGAGGATGAGCATCCTCCTGGTGAGTTTCGTTAGATGAGATGACGCATACTTGGCTAGGGGGAAGGAGTGGTGGTGCTCCATGGTACGTCCCTAACAAGGATGGATCTTTGAAAATACCAGGACCCATCTCGATGAGTGGATATACATCTTGGTTGGTGTGGATGAGGGGAAGGATGTTATCGAGGTTGGCAGAGGGGTTGGGTTCATAATGTGAGACTTGGTCGACGGTTACAATCTTTCCATTGTGGGGAAACATGATTGTCCGAAAGACGGAAGAGGCCACTGCCTTCATAGTGTACATGTAGCTACGTCCAAACAAGATATTGTAATCGAGTGTGACGTCGATAACTTCGATATCAATGAGAATGGTTTTGCCTCCGAGTTCAACGGGGACATTTTGGAGGAGCCCTTCAGGAGAGGATGGTCGTCCGTCATAAGCTCGTAATGTGATGGCGAAGGGTATGAGTTCCGGGGAACCAAGTTTCTGCCATACTGTTTTGGACATGATGCATGTAGATGCTCCTTCATCGATGATGCACCGATGGACGGTGATGTTCCGTATTTTTACTGGTACTTGTATAGCAATGGCGGCGGGAAGACGCGGTTCGCAGCTATCAAGGTCGAAGGTGATAAGTCGAGTATCGGCGGGGTCGAATGCCCCCAAGGTGGAAAGTAGTGATTTCCGCTGTGTAGGACAAGTTTGGAGGACTTCCAGAACTGACATGGCAGCTGGGGATTGTGCTAAGTCATCTACCAAGCTGTAGTTATGAGCTGCCCTAGCCTGTGGATTGTGAACATTCCTACGCAAAGGGATGCCAGGGATGCATAATGGTAGTTCGGCAGTCGGGCGAGGGGGTACCATCGGGGGTCCTGGTGGTGCAGGGTGTGTCTCTGAGGAGATGGGAGTAGACTCAGTTGTTGGAGGATACTGACGATTGCGAGTTTGCAGAAGAATTTCTTCCTCACTGGTGAGGAGAATTGTTCGTTCTACTGGATTGTTGGGGTTGTGATATGGGCCCACCTGAGGTGGGGGATGCTGCGTGTCTTGTTGGATGTTTATGACACCTTGATGTGGGATAGGATTTTGCAGTACGGCAGGAGGGGGTTGTTGCGCATATTGTTGTTGTGCCTGCTGAGGGGCAGGTTGTGCTGGGGAGGGGGGAAGGCTCCCAGAATTTTTCAACCTTTTGAAATCAGTAATCTGGGGGCAATGGTGAGTGTAATGACCATACACGCCACAAATATCACAAGGGTGGATGGTTTTAATAGTATTCCACCCTTGGCGCTTGTTGTTATTGCCCCCTTGGGGGTTTTGGTTCCCTTGGTTCTGGTTTCCCCCAGTGGGTTGATGCTGTGGGGATTGATTCCCGCCATGACCAGGATTATTGTTATTCCTGTTCCTTCCTTTCCTCTTGGTATTGTTTGATGGATGGGTGGGGTTGGCTGTATTTAATTGTTCAAAATTCTGGTATTGTTGAGCAGCGGAAGGCTGAACAAAATTTACCCCCGCATGTGGATGTGGGGGAGCCATGGGTTGTGGGGGACCAGGAAAAGGGAAGTATGGATTCTGTGGTGGTGCCTCTCCATAAGGTACATAGGAAGGCGCAGTGTTGTCACTAGTACTATAAGCTGATGTGGAGGGAGTACCACTGCTTGTGGGAATAGGTGGATGTATGGGGGGTGCCGGTGGTGGTCCACTGATGGGTGGAGGTATAGCAATAGGATATGGCTGTTGATAAGTGGGTGGGGGGTAATAAGAAGTGCCCCCATAAGCTGGTGGGTATTGAGGCGTTCCATACATTTGTGGTGGTTGGGGTTGTGGACTATGGTGTGTGGTGGCACCTATTAGTTCGTCTGCTGCATGAGACATCCTAGGTTTGTCTTGGCCAAATGGCATTGGTTTTGGAAGATCAGGAAGTACTGTGTATAAGTATCTCGACTGTGCGTAAATGAGGTCATATTGTTGGGCCTTACTAATGGCTTCCTCTTCCGATTGAGGGAAGGTGGAAGCGACATCCTTACCAAGGAGAGCGACAAGTGATCTAAGAAACCAGTCAAGGCACTGTTGCTTGGTGGTTTTGGCTTTACACAAACTACGTCGCCTACGCCACTCATGAATGTGGTCAGCGATGTGGGTGGCTGAGGTCTGTTTGAAATTAGACAGTAGTTCTAGACCATTGTCATGGCGGATGGGGAATTGGAAAAAGGTCAGGAAGGCTTTGGCTAATGACTCAAAGGTCGCGTGGGACCCTGATTTTTCTTCGACATACAATTTGGCTGATGGGCCGGTAAGTGTGCATTGAAAAAGTCGTAATCGGATGGAATCATCCATGATGCTATTGGAAGAACACCATAGATGAAAGGTCATGACATGGTTGGCGGGGTCATCCCCTGCCTTCCCTTCAAACTTTGGTATGTCTGAAGGAAGTTTGGTTGGCATTGCAGGCCATGTGGCGTCATGCAATATAGGATCATTAGTGAGTTTGGTGAGATCCGGAATGTTGAGAGAAGCCAAGTATGGCATCTGTAGTGGGGGTGGAGGGTTAGCTCCGGCCATGGTGTGTTGTGAACCTGACCCTTGATGGGGACTAGGTGGGTTGGTTCTCCCTCCTTGAGAGGAAGTGGGTCCCCCGCTTCCGTGCAAAGGATAGCGAGTGAAAGTATGTCCTTGGGAATTGGACCCAAGTAAGGTAGAACCAAGAAAAGCTGATCCTAGGATGGTAGCACTCACAGGAGTGTGTGAAGGAGGTACCGATGAACGAGTATGACCAGATACTCCCCCTAAAATAGGAGGAAGGTTGAGCAAGCGTCGTGAACGACGGGGGTTCTGTGGTTCCCCTATGATGTCAAACTAATTGTGAAAATGTGTGCAACAAGTGTTGAGAGAAATGTAGAACCAAGAGTCTTTGCTGAATGTTTACACAATATATATATCAAAGTCAAACTATAATCAGATGTGCATCATACATAAATGAGAAAGAAGCATATATGTGGGTAAGATGGTTTTGTCCGCGTGGGGGAATCAAAAGAAAGCAAATGCTCGTGTCCTAGAAGACGTAACGTCCTTCCTCTCAAAAAGCACTGGACCTTCCAATAGCTCTCAACAGTGGGGTCTGAAGTCACCGAAAGAGACACTAGTGAAGGATGAAATAACTGGTTATAATGAGGGGTAGAGGGTGAAATATCCCGAAAGAGCTGGCGATACTTCCCAATAGCCACACAAAATCCAATCAAGGTGCGATTGCAGCCCACAACCGCCACCTGGGTAGATGTCCTACAGTTGGTCACTAGGTACCTCGGTCCAAGCGCGACATTTAGATTTTCGGCCTAAGAAA
>ML794259.1:245830-269066 GCA_009831015.1 Picea engelmannii
ACTAACTAAAACTATGAGCATATGGAAAAATGAAAAATAAATATAAATGGACCAATATCACCAATGTATAAGTTGATCTTATTGATGAAATCCAAAGGCACAATGAAGAAAGGGGACTTGGGTCCCTTCTTTCTCCAATGGAAAGCTCTTGAGGCCCTCACTACTTGCTCTCCTTACAATGAAAAGATGAAGATGTGGGTGAAAGAACTCCAAGCTTATCCACTCAAGTGAGAGGTGGAAAGCCCTATGAAATGGTGTTGATTATGTTTATTGCCAAAGAATGAGTCCTTAGCAATCTTAGCAGCATAACAATACATAGAATTCCTTGAGAAAATGGTGGTTATTCATGGATTTTTATAGCCTAGCATTGGGTTATTATGTGACCTCTTTTGAATGTGAAAAGGGGCTCTTTAGGGCACAATTAGGTCTTTGACCAGCCCACCATGAGGATTGAGCTCGGATTTGGTGTCAAATCGACTTGGGAGCCGATCCATTAGTGGTTGGGAGGCCGACCAATTTCAATAAATGCGCCGTTTAGCAGGCGCGCGGGTTTTTCGCCCAACAGCCGTGCATCATGCACTGATGCGTGCATTATACGTTGTTGTTATGCTCATATGCACGCGAACCCAGGTTCTGTAAAGCGCCTTTCAATTTTTTGGTCATTTTGTATAGTTTTTGACCCTTTTGCAATGCTGTGGAATTAATCCTGTGCCATGAATGACTCCAGTCCTGTTTTGATGATGCAGAGTTATTGTCACCATGTGCGGATGAAATTTCAGTGATAACACCAAGGCTGCATCTTAACACTGCTCATTGAGCTTCTCGAGGTATAATAAACGCTCTTCAAGTGGTGAAGTGTCTGGAAATAACTGTATTGCCAACTTGAGAGACAGGATTTGGCACTCTATAGGCAAGATTGCTTCTAGCCTATAAACGAGTTGAAAAGGTGAGAAACCGGTTGCAGTCTTAACAAACATTCGGTAAGCCCATAATGTCAAGTATAACATCAAATACCAATTTGACTTGACCGAATTGATCATTCACTGTAGGATGGTCTTGAGAGATTTATTGACAGCTTCCACCTAACCATTCGCTTGTGGGTAGTAAGGTGACGAATGTCCTTTCCTCAACCCAAGATTTGATGTTAACTCATTCATCATTTTGTTTTGAAAGTGACTGCCATGGTCAGTGACAATCTCTCTCGGGATGCCAAACCTTGCTATTATTTGGTTGAACAAAAAGAGAGTTGCAGTCTCTCCATCATCTTTTAACGTTGGCATAACTTCGACCCACTTTGTGAAGTAGTCTACGACTACGATGATATAACGGTGCCCCCTTGCTGAAGGAGGGTTGCAGGTAGTATAATCAATCCCCCACTTAGTGAAGGGGCCAACAGTGATGACAAGAAACATGGGAGCGGGGTGTGCCCTCATCTTCCATGAGAAGATTTGACACGGGTGGCACTTCTTGACTGATTCAATACAATCTTTGATTAGTGTCGGCTAGAAGTAACCAGCTTGTAAATTATTTTAGGTTCTTTCCAACCCAGAAAAATGACCGCCACATGCTCCAGTGTGGCAATCATTAAGCACGATTTCTGCTTCTTCATGAGTGAGGCACTGACGAAGTATGCAATCTACACCTCGACAATACAAAATGTCCTCGAGTATGAGATAGTTCTTGGCCTGATGGCGTATGCGGTGACGCTCGTCATGAGAAGCAGAGGTGGGGCACTTCAAAGTATAGAGATAGACCATTATATCTCCATACCAGGGGTCCAAAGATGCGATCAAAAATATATCTCCTTGAATAGGCGACTCTTCGAGCATAACATCACTTGAATCGACCAAAAGTTCTGAAATGATTTCCGCAAAGACCAGTGACTTTTTGGATTTCATTGAAACAAAATCTAAGTCAAAATCCTAAAGGAAAACTATCCATCTACTGATCTTTCCATCGATTACCTGTCGTGTCAACACGTATTGAAACAGTTTCACAATGGCAATGACGGTGGTCTTGTGAAACAAGATATAATGACAGAACCGTTGGATAGCATGAACAGCTGCCCACTCCAATTTTTCAATGTGGGAATAATTGAGTTCCGGTCCAACCAGGCCTCGGATCATATAATAAATCACATATTCTAAGAGCAAATCATCCTTCTGAACTAACACCATACCGATGGTCGACTCTTCCACAGCCAAGTATAATAAGAAATATTTGTTATAAGTGGGTGGCCGAAGTAGAGGGGAATTCGTGCAGGCGCATTTCAATGCTTCGAACGAGCATTGAGAAACTTCATCCCAATGAAAAGGAACATCCTTCTTCAGTAAACGCATAAATCCCTTTGTGATCTCGGCATAGTTTGCGATGAAACGCCATAAGAAGTTCGCTTTACCCTGTAATCTCTGAAGCTGAAGGATTGTGCGTAGTGGAGGCAATTGAACTATTGCCTCAACTTTGAGGGGATCGACCATGATCCCTATTGTTGAAACTATAAAACCTAACAGATGACCTGACGTTACGCAAAAACTGCATTTGTTGGGATTCAAGCAAATCCGAAAGTAGTGACATCGCTCAAAGATAAGTCGGAGGTATGTAGGATGATATGTTCTCTTACGAGATCATGATGCTAAATCATATAGGTAGGCCTCGACGATATGTTTGAGATCGTGGAAAGCAAAAGACATGGCCCACTGAAAAGTGGCTTCGACATTTTTCAGACCAAAAGGCATCTTACGATAAGCGAATGTACCCCACAGACAATTGAAAGTTTTTTTGTGTTGGTCTTCAGGTTTGATTTGTATCTGATTATATCCCGAAAAACCATCCATGAAAGAAAACGCCTCGCAACCTACGCATTCATCGATTATCTGGTCAATGAATGGTGTGGGAAAATTATCTTTGGGACAGACCTTGTTTAGATCACGGAAGTCCGTAAATACGTGAATTGCACCCTGTTTTTTATCAACCGACATGGGATTTGACACCCGTTGGGTCAAATGTATGGGGTAGATAAAACCTGCTTTGATAGCTGCTTCTTTCCTAGGATTAACCTTCTCTACTTCAACCTTAATAGTTGTTGCTTTCCTAGGATTAACCGGACGAAGCTTCTGCCGAATCGGCCTAGCGTCAGGATAAGTTGTGATTTCATGTTCAACAATTTTTGGATCGATGCCTGGCATTTACTCGTAAGACCAAGAAAAAATGTCACGAAATTCCTTAAATAAATCCGTATATATTTGAATCTCTTCCGGGGAGTAGTCAGCTTCGACAAAAACATTCTCCATGATGCCAGGGGTTCTGTAGATGTTAATAGGTATAGTTTCAACAACGGTTTCCATGTTACCCTCAACATAAACAACATGCATAGCCAAAGGATTGATAGGACAAGACCTATCTCCAGTCATAGTCAAAGTGAATTCCCCTACTTCAATTCTGCTTAACTCCGGGAGGAAGTAAGATCTGTGATGGAGATCATCCCAAGGTTTGTCCGGACTAGTCATTGCTTCAATGATTGCTTCGTCGGAGGGAAAGACTAAGTCTAAAGAATCTGTATCAGTGAGGGAATCTTGAGCCCAAATAGGCTCTAGAATCGTATCTAACTCTTGTGTGGGAGTCAGATCGGGGTCGGCAGAAGCTTGCTGGACTAAAGAGTATGACACTTTTGTCATGGACAAGGGCATGGACATACCATGGTGCCCTATCCCTTCCATTGTATCTAATGGGGCAGGAAGAATCCACAGATCGTTGAAGTAAGTCGTGAAAAATGACGAAATTTGGAAAATATCAACCTTATGGTGGTTTGATATGAACTTAACATTGCCTTGAGGAGGTGGGTAATCTAAAGTACCCATCAAAGGTGGGCACAAACCAACCCCTATGTTGACGATTCCGAGTTGAGGGTTATCAATCATTGGGACCGCGGATTCCCCCAATGAAGGGTCAAGACAGTGTTGAAAAGTCAACAAGAAACATGTGTCTAATTTACTTTTCCCTTAATTAAAATTAGACAATAAATATTAATCTATTATCTCATTCATAACTGAGTGATTTGGAATTGTAACAGAATTATAAGTGTAGTTAAGTGAGTTAATATCAGTTGTAATAGTTGTAACTAAACATGCACTAGTGAGAGTTCAGTTAATCAGTTAAATCGCATGCAACTGAAGACTTTCCACAGTTAACTACATGCATGTCATTCCAATGGACACCAGTTGAGATAACAGGTGAAAGGGACAGTTGGCTATCAGTTGTGATTTGTTCACACATGCAGTAGATATGCTTATGAGCATGTGCAAACGAATTCATTTGATTCATTATGAGGATTCGGATTGCAGAGTTTGTGCAGAGGAGGCAGGTTGTCTGGACACAAGAATTGGCTCATGTATTTGCTAATTTGTGTATGACAGTGTGAGACAATTGTATTGTACTGAGAGCTCTTGGATTAGAGTTTTGTATGAGATTGTTTCATGATTCATGATATACATAATATATGATAGTTGGGGTTTTTAGCTTTACGCTTTCCCGGTAAAACTTCTTTGTTGTGTGTTATTGATATTTCACTTTGTGCATTGTGGTTGTGATCGTGGTTTAATTGCTTCCTCAATAATAATAGTAGAAGTGATTTTGTATTTAACAAGTGGCGGAAATTGTTAGATCAGGAGAATCGCAGGAATACATTAATTTGTATCGAAATGTCTACAAACTTTAGAAAGACAATTGATCAATGGTCACAATCTGACCCTCATGTGGAAACAACAAGACCCAGAAAACTATAGCGACCACTGCTTGCATGGCATAGGTCCAACTCTTTCCTAACAAGAGGTTGTAGTCGAGAGATGCATCGACCACTTCAACCTCGACACACACGGTCTTCCCTCCTAAATTCATGAGAAAAGAGGGGATGATGCCATGTGGTTGAAATGAATGACCGTCGAAAGCGGTAAGAAGATTCGGTGACGGAGACAAAGTGGGCTGGCTAATGGCCTTCCAACACGCCAAAGACATTACGCATGTCGAGGCGCCCTCATCAACCACCGTGCAAAAAATGTTCTGAGTAAAATTTTTTGTGGTATAGGCCACTACTATTTGGAATGCTATGTGGTAAGGGAGACGAGGTTTTAAGTTGGTCATATCAAGCATGATCGTACCCATATTACAAGTCTCGGCGGATCCTAAAGCGGCTAACAGAGCCTTTCTCTGGGAAGGGCATCTTTGGAAGACCTCCAAAGCAGACATCGCATAAGGGGTTTGAGACAAATCCTCCACCACAGAGTAGTTTTGGGCAGCCCTTGCATTTGGGTTGTGAGAATCTTTCTTGAACGCACCTTTTGGGATACGTGTCATTGTTTTTCCCAATGTCTTTTCAATCTGGAGATGAAGAGATGGGATTTCAGCTTCTTTACCTTTCTCAGAGGTGCTTGGCTTGCTGTAGTCATGTGTTATAGTCGATATATAGGCATCACCTTTCATCATATACACATTCGCGGATGTAGGATTGCTCGAAGACGGAGGGGGTCCTTGACTGCCCCCTTCCGCGCTTGTAGAGGCTTATGTTAGATTTATCCCATGTTGAAATGGGTTCGTTAAAACAACAGGATGATACTGTGACAATAACTTTTGGGCCTCTGTAAGCCGAGGGAACTGGTGAGTTGAGTGGTCTTTCACGCACAGGTTACACGGATACTTCACCTTCCTTTTCTCGGTGTTTCCCCTGCCAACATTATTAGTGGGTTTCTTATCCCCCTTACCCTTCTTACATTCTTTCTTCTTTCCATCAGGTTGCTGGGTGGCCTTTGGATTTATCGATTGCACACTGTGTACATCCGACGTTTGGGTAGGGGGAGCAACTGGAACAGTAGTCTGGTTGGATGTTGTGTGTTGTATAGACAATTGTTGCAATTGTTTTGTCAGTTGTTTAGCAAGATTTTTTTGTGCTGAACCAACAATACCATCGTCATGTGGTCTATCTCTCTGTCTAGTTTTATAAAGTATGGATCATGGTGCATCCGGCAAGATTTTGTATAGTAGACCAGACTGAGAATAAATTAGCTCAAGCTGTTGAGCTATCATGATTGCATCTTCTTCGTAAAACACTCATGATGTTGCAACGTCTTTGGATAACTGTGGAACCAAAGACTTAAGGAACCACTCAAGAAGGAATGTTGGTGGGACTGTCACCTTAATCAAACTCTTCTGGCATCTCCATTCTCGGATGTGATTAGAGATATGGTCCACTTTTGTCTATTCGAAATTGGCCAGCAATTCTGTGTGGGCATCGTATCTCACAGGTAATTGGAAATGGTTTAGGAAAGCCATTGCCAATTCACTGAAGGAAGAGTATCTTGAGCAGTCGAGCTCAATATACCATTTTGCAGCACTCCCAATGAGAGTTTTTTGAAACAATCACAATTGTACGGAGTCGTCTTTCAATGAATTAGATGAGCACCAAAGGTGAAAGGTAGTCACATGATCTCCTGGATATTCGTTAGGCTTGGATTCAAACTTTGGTATGTCCGAAGGCAAATTTGTCGGCATAGGGGGCCAACATGGATCATGACAGATAGGGTCATTCAACAACCTTGTTAAGTCTAGCAAATGCAAGGTTTCCAGGAAAGGTAGCTTGGGTTGTTGGTGATAACCATGGAAAAATGGGCCTGGAGTTTGACTGGCTCCAGGTTGCCAAGAAAAGTTGGGTTGTTGGACAGGGTTCTAGTAAAAACCATGGCCATGACCAACGTATGGATTCTGCATTTGAGAAGACATCATCGGCTGATTCCCAAAATAGGATGTAGATGGTTGGGCGTGCATTACATTCAGAGAACTTTGGGAAAGGTTGCCCCTTCCTGATTCCATGGGCATAGGTCATGCGCCTTGCCCGAGGTTCCATTAGTTGTGAAAGGAGTTTCCCCTGATCGACATTCCTGATGAGGGAACTGATCCCTGCCAAGAAATCCAAGGTCCTGGTGCGGAAGAAGTTCCTGGGTTTTCCCCTTGTGCAGAAATAGTACCCTGCATAGGATTAGTTTGTCTGTAACTGGGGTTGCCCCCGGTCAGGAAAGCAGCTGACAAGAAAGGGTTGTTACCAAATGCCCCAAACAAAGAAAATGGTGTCGAACCTATCGACATATTATGAGAAGGTGGTCCTTGACACCCTACTCCAAATGAACTATGGTTTGTGTTCGGCCCGGCGGAATGCTAGTGGGCACCACTGAGTGAAGGGGACGAAGGAGGTATATGACCTCTTCCATAAGGGAAAGTATTAAAAGGATCTAAAGTGCCCCCCATGGGTCCTTACAGAGGAGCGTTAGAGCTCCCTGCCTCCAGACCTAAATTCTGTAAAGTGGAGTAGGTAAGTATAGGGCTTGTACCTGAGCTAGGCATCCTGTATGAGAAAGGAGGCCTGTCGCACTCTGTGTGAAAGGAGCAGTGGTTGCCACCAAAGACGGGATCGAACCATTTCTCAAGGTAGAGGCTATCAAGACCATGGTGGCTCGTACTGGTGACGGTGGGTTAGGAGGTGGAACACCCCATGTGGTGATAGCCGTAGTGGGAATAGGAGTGTTCCCCGAAGAAGTAGCAGCATTTGTTTTCATTGCTGCGTGTGATACTATCTGGCGCTCATAAGGATAAATATGTATGATGGTGGGCACTGAAATATCAATGATTGGAGTTTTGGATGGACCAAGAGCTTCCGATCCAAGTTCTGAAAAGGTTGGTTCCTCTGGATGTTGGTTGGGCACAGTTTGTTGTGACTTGGTCGCTTCAAAAGACCCTTGTTGGTCTAGCTTTCTCCTTAGCGGTGACAAGGGTGGATCCAGTGTAACTGGTGGCAGGCCAAGAATCCTTTGTGATCAGTGGATCTTTTGATCCTCCACTGTGTGAGAAGATCAAAGACACACTAGGGCTTTCTATTCGTTCAAAAAATAACACACACTAGAAAAAGTCCCTACGAGATAAAACAAGCAATTACTAAACTAGTTGGAAGAACAGTTATAACAACCAACACTAGAGAAACTTACTGGTGCAACCCTTCGAGTATACTCTGCAAAGCATGTCCCAATGTCTATCCTAGGTACTGTGGTATACCCCCGTAGTCACCTATGTAAGTCCCTAAAATAATGGAAACTAGGTTGCCAGCACATGAACAGTCACCAGGAGGGTATAGTCGGTAGTCGGGTGGACCGCAATGAGCAGGGTATCAAGCCCAAAACCTATCAAGGGTATCGAAATCAAGTGGTCTGGAAGACAAATGAGGACCTCGAATGGATTCGAGACCCACGAAGCTCCATGGAAAATGCTATCGACAGAATCCCAAGACAAGCCCTCTATATGTGTTCCCCACTATGCTTGGTCTGGATTTGGAGGGGTTATCTTTGCTACCTTTCCACATGTAACCTTGTGTTTATCCCCTGTGTTAGAGGGGGGTCCCAGATAACTTTCACGATACTGGACTTTTAACACTCCCTAGCACAAACTCTTATGTATGTTTTGCAGCCTTGAAGAGTTTCCTCTCCAACCTAAATCAAGGCTCTAGCCTAGACTAGTTGATGGACCCTACAAACATAAAGTCTATTTGATTTTAATTAATCGTTAATTTTTATAGCTTGTCTTAAGTCAAAGGTTATGAAAGTGAAACTAGTGATGTTTTGAGAGACGAAAAGAAAAGATAAACAGAAAGTTGGAATCAAAATAACTTCTTCTTGACAAATTTAGATTTGCACTTTTAAATTCTTTAACCAACTTTTCAAAATAAAATTTTCTAAGATCTTTGAACAGTAAACTCAAAACAGGATTTCGCTCAACTACAAGCTACTTAATGTCCTAATTAAACAACCAATAACTTATGAAAGAAAAACTTTTTCCTGGTGATCAATGAAAACCAACAATTATTTAACGAATCCAAGAAAAGAAAGGATTTTTTTATTTTATTTTAATGCTCACAAAGAAAAAAGGAAAAATGACGACAAGTAAAGACCAAGAAAACTTCTGGCCTGAGCGCAGTTCGCAAAGAGTCACTGAAAATAACACACAAGCATATTAAAGTGGACTCTCACACTTGTCTAAAAACCCTATGAAAGGAAATTTTTTAGGAAAACTTTTTAATGAAAAAGAAAGCTATTGTTGTAATCAAACCTAAGTTGTTGACTGCTATGACAGAGACCAAGACAATATCAAGGAAATCTCTGAGAGGTATAGATCTTTATCAGGAAGAGGATGACTGCCTCTCCTTAAACAAAAAATTTCTCAACAGGCACGCTGTTGACAGTTCAACAGCTAGCATGTGCACGTGAGTTGTGTAAACTCAGGGCACATGTACATGTATGCAGACCTTATGTAGGCCACATGTACCTCTGCAACTCTTCAAAAAATGAAAAAAAAAGCAATCAAGCATTGGAAGAGACTACTGGTATTGAGAACCAGAATCTCTTAAAGACTCAGAAACTTACTTTGACTAAAAAGAGAAAACAATTCAAGGAAAATTTCATAGAACAAAGCCAATCTCAGGTAGTACCTAAGCTACCAACTGCAAAAAACAAAGACTAGAATGAGATCCAGAAAACCCCTGAGAAGGATCACTTCTGACAGGGAAGAGGATGACTGCCTCTCTAAAAAACAAAAAAATTATGAACTTAGACACGCGACTGACACTTCATCAGCTAGCGTGTGCATGCGAGCTAAGTGAAAATAGGGCATGTGTACACGCATGCAGGCCTTATACAAGCCACATGTACCTCTGTGACTTCCCGAAAAGAAAAATGTAGCTAATCAAAGAAAGCAGGGAGTACTGGTATGGAATAATAGAATCCCTACCAACTCAGACTCTTGCAGAAACTCAGAAAAAAAGGTGATGAAACCAATTTAATAATACCCAAAAAGTATCCCCAGAAAACCCTAGAGATTCCCCAGTACAGTCACCAATTCTGTTGTGGGTGGGAAATCCCTCCTACGGACTAGCATTAAGGGTTTTATCATGCATGCAGAAATGACCTAAATATTCTTACTTCTTACCATCATCCCATGCCTAGACATCATTACTCATATGCAAATACAAGGTTCAAAAGATCAAGTTGACGTACCTTATTTTTCATGTTTGATGTTGATCCCTTTTCACGCTTGGTCATTCTTTGACTACAACTCTCCTCCCAATGCTGAACTGCATTCACAAAAGACAAACAAAGAACTCCACATGCATTTTATCTATGAACTAATGGGTTAGAGATTTAATCCACCATATAATCAATATTCAAACAATGACAATCTCTTATGGCGGGACGGGAAAAGAAATTCTTTTATTAACCTCACAATGATACCTTACAATGATGAGATCGGCCACTACTCCTTGATTTTGGTCCTGGGATCCTCTTCAACTATGCTCCAACTACTTCTATATGTACTCCTCTTCACACAATAGTTGCAAAAGGTTGGGGCAAGGGGAATGCTCAATTGGGTATAGTTCCTTTACTATGATTTTCCTCCTTTCAAATGGGACACCTACCCCTTATTTTATAGGCTAAAAAGGGCTAGGTATTTGGTCGAGTGATTGGCTATGCATGGTTGAAAGGTTTATTTAACTTACCCAAAACTGTGTGTTCCGTCAACAACTTTCCATTTTTTGTGTTTTTGTCGGTACACACGGGCTGTAGTGAGTCAGCTAGCGTGTACACACATGCAGTAGTGGAGAAATGTGCGTGGGCCCTTAAAAAAGGTATTTTTAAGAAGAGTTGTTCAGTAGTGGTTTGGCAAAGAAGGAATATGAGATGGCCTGATGCCAGGTAAGCAGGTCTGGTGAAAATTAGGGTTATAAAAGTTGTAACCTAACTCAGGAAAGGAGGATCTAGCATAGTGCACGCAGATCTCCTGTCCTATGCAGAGTAGGATCTTGTGGCTCAGTGCATGTAGATGATCGACACAAGACAATAAAGAGAAGAAGAGTTGGTGGATGTAGCCCCAGGCTGGGGGTGAACCACGTATATCCTGTGTTGTGGTTTCTTTGTGCATTATGGTTGTTTTATTGTTCATATGATTAATTCTTAGTGCAATGATGTATTCTTAGATGAATATAATAGCTTAGTACCTAATGATGTGAATAAGATGCTAGATCTGATCTATGTTGATGTGCTTAGTGCTTGAATGTGTTGGATCTTGTCGAGTACTACGATGCTATGTGATTAGGGTTTATCTACGCTGCAAATAAATACTAAATACTAAAGAACGATAATGGATAAGTGTTATGTTAAGGTGTTGTAATCACATATCTGTGTCCCAGCTAGGTTGCAGACATCTGAGTCCTGCAACCACCCCTGCCTCTACCTCGGGTGAGACTTCATCTGCTTCGTAGGTGTTGCCGAAAGGGTCGGTATTTAGGGTTTTGTTGGTGCACTATTGAAGAATTGAACCTCGGGTCTGCCCCTATGCCAACAAGTATTTCTATTAATAAATTACCAACAAAAGTGAAAACATTACAGACTTTTGTATCGGCATGGTTCAGAACCAAGAAGCCGAGTTACTTCCAACTGGGCCTCCACCACTTCAATCCTCCACAAAAGGAAATATCATACAAGGGAGACAAAGAGGTTATCCATCAATAAGGGAAGAGCTTTGGGGTTGAACAATGTGTTCATACTTAAAGGACAAAGGGATGCAGACTCAATAATGAAGTAATAATTTCTCCAGAGCAACTTTGCTCTCAAAGTTGAATTCTCTCTTCCTTACCATAGCTCAGAATTGGATTATTTATAGCCTTCAAAAATGCAACTGAAGGGCTGAGTCAGAACATTTCTAGTATATGGAAAGCCAAGGATCGGAGATCTTATATTGTGACATGGAAACCCGACATTTATTTTTGATTTTCTGGCACAAATCTCGATGTACGCGGGCTGTAGTGGAGCAGTCAGTGTATATGCATGCTGTATAACTTGCAAGGTGCATACAAGTGGAAAAATATTTATTTTTGTCTCTGGATTCATTAATCAGGGAAAGTAAGTCTGCATAGGGAAATGGATTAAGGCCCTCTCTGCAAGATTGCATAGGGTGAGGCAAATCTTTCTCTAACAAATAACATTGAGTTAATTCCACTTGAGTTATCATTGGTAGTTAGATTTGATCCAGATTTTATGAGCAGAACAAAATGAATACAGATTATTAAAAGATGACTAACACAAAATAACAGAGATACAGTAAAATTGGTTTTCTATTCAATAAGGAAATAAGTTGAAACTGTAAAATGTAGCTGAAAACAAGCTTGTTGAATGGTGGCGGATTATCTCTGAGAAGAGATGTGACAGTTGTGCTCATTCGCAAGAAGATGGTTACAATGAGGCTCGAAAGGCCTTTTACAATAAACAGGAATGTCAAAAACCCTAGACATCCAAAAACCTAACCCAAGGAGATGAAGCACCAAAATTCATGTGGGCCCCGTTTGGGTAAGTTAGTACATCAACTTCCCGGGGTCGTAACTTTTGCATACGATCTCCATTTTAGGTGCACGATAGCTCGTTGGAAAGGTCTAATCAAAAAGAAAAAATTTCTACTAGTCTAAGGAAGTGCCTTAGGTAGTCCCCTGGTCCCGAAATCCCCAAAAAATGTCGTTTAGGGCCTCAAAACGGCCCTAAAAATTTCGAACCCAAAAAACTGCCAAGGTGGAAAATTGTTTTTTGAGCCAGTGGAATAGGTGGGTGGCCACCAATTTCCACCTGGATCAATTCTCCCTCCTTAGGAAGCAATGTTATCCATTGCATTTAGTTCCCCCATTAGAGGAGGAAATTTCTGCTGAATTTGGCCCCGAGTGAGCCACTTGCCTTGGTGCAGGAGATGTCCTACTTTGACGACTTGATAAAGCTGGATCCTTTGCTGTTGAGTGCCCTTGATCTGTGTGTCCACAATCTGATCACTAGATTCCTGTTGCATGCAGTCAGGGTTGAGATCTATTGGTGTCAACTGCTTTGCTATCTCTGAGGTGTCCAATAATGGTGGGAAATATGGTTGAAGGAGAGCCACGTTGAAGACTGGATGTAGAACAAGGAAGGCGGGAATGTTGATCTCAAACGCATTGTCACCCACAACTTTAGTGATGGTGTACGACCCATAAAGGAGTGGGCGAAGCTTCCAATGGGGCCCTGTAAGGCGTTCTTTCTACAAATGCAACCAAACTTTGTCTCCCACCTGAAACTTATGTGGCACCCAATGTTGATCATGGTGTTGCTTGTACTTGGAATTAGACTTCTGTAGAATATCATGAACCTGTTGGCGAATGTGTTGGATCTTCTCAATGAAACAAGTGGCTCTGTCAGCTTCTGGTGGAGCAGGGGACGAGTCGGCCTAGATGGTTTCCAGGGGTAGTGCAACATCCATGGGGCCCAATGGTTGGAATCCCAACCCCACTTGAAAGGGGTTGTGGCTAGATGAGTTATGCAGGGATCGGTTGTAGCTATGTTGGACATAGGGAAGACTCTCATCCCATGTGCGGGGGTGTTTTGAATTGTACATGCACAGGCTATGTACGACCATCCGATTGATGACCTTAGTTTGGCCATCTATCTGGGGTGGAAGGCAGTGGATTTGGTGAGCTTGGTATCCAGCAATGACCAGAGGCTTGACCAGAATGAGCTGAGGAACCAACTGTCATGGTCTAAGATAATGGTTTGTGGGATCCCAAAATGTACCCATACTCGTTCAAAGAAGAGCTTGGTAATGGCTTCTATTGTGATGTTCTTCTTGCAGGCAGATAGAATCTCCATCTTGGAAAAGTGATCAACAACCACAAAAACACATTCATTGCCCCTCTTGGTGGATGGGAGGACCGACATGTAGTCCATTAAGACAGATTCCCATGGCCTATTAGGAGTAGGCAGAGGGGTGTACATGCCATGTTTCTTAGCAGTCGGTTTGGAAATAGCGTAGGTGGTGCAAGACCTGATATACGTGTCGACATCCTGTCGAAGTTTCAACTAGTAGAAATGTTTCTGCAGCACTGCCACTGTCTTTTCGACGCCAAAGTGTCCTGTCACCCTACTGTAGTGGAACACTCACTTGATGAAACAAAAAGATGGCCCAGAAGACAAAAAATCATGTCCTGGAGATGGAAATTAGCGACCACTAAGTTGGCGCCCAACATTTGGTAGGTGGTGGAGAAGTCAGGGTCTGTCTCATGGAGGTGGGGGCATCCAGAGGTCTCGTGACCACAAGATTCTAGCACCGTGGTGAGTGTCACGACTGGAGGTCGGCTAAGGAAGTTAGCAACTCGGTTGGTACTTCCTATTTTATACTTGATGTCCAGGTGGAACTGTTGTAAGTATGTTGACCACTTCTGATGGCACTCATTCTGCAATTTTCCTTGGGTCTGAATGAACTATAGTGGCTTGTGATCAGTGTGGATGATTGTCTCCTTCCCAAGAATGTAATTTCTCCACTGGCGGCAGACTTTCACAATGGAGTACATTTGTTTTTTGTAAGTAGGGTACTTACGGGCAACATCTAATAGTGTCTAACTATGATATGCCACGGCATGGCCATGTTGAGTGAGGACGGTGCCCATAGCATAGTCTGAAGCATCTGTCTTGATCTCAAAGTGATGTTGCAGGTCTGGTAATGAAATTACTGGGGATGAGCACAAACGCTTCTTCAAGTCATCGAAGGCTTGTTGTTGGGACATGATCCACACAATATTTGCCTTACCTCCACCCCTCATTACTTGGTTGAGGGCCCATGCGATATGAGAGAAACCCAGCATGAACCTGCAATAGAAATTGGCGAGGCCCAAGAAGCTTCGAAGTTCAGTGAGTGTGGTTAGGGTTGGCCAGTCATGGATGACCTAGATATTGGTTGGATCCACATGCACACCATGATGATCAACAATGTAGCCTAAGTAATGGACCCTGTCCATGCCAAAGGAGCATTTTTCCAAGTTTTCATATAGTTTGTGCTGTCACAGGGTGTGCAGAACCTATTGAATATGCTGCAAGTGTTCCACCCAAGTATTGTTGTAGATGAGGATGTCATCTAGATACACCACTACAATTGGTGAAACATCGTAGGATATCGTCCATCATCCTCATAAAAAGTTTTTGGATCATTTGTCAAACCAAAGGGCATGACTAACCATTCAAAAATACCTTCTTTTGACTTGAAGGCAGTCTTCCATACATATGTCTGTTCTATTGGGACCTGGTGGTAGAGAGACTTCAAATCAATCTTACTGAAGTATTTTTCCCCCGTGAGTTGATCAAGGAGGTTGTCGATTCGGGGAATCGGGTATCGGTTTCGGACTGTGATTTTATTCAGGGCTCGATAATCAATGCAGAGTCGCCAAGTCCCATCTTTCTTCTACACCAGCATGATTGGGATCCCACAAGGAGATGAGATGGGATAGATGTGCCCCTTGTGGAGAAGTTCTTGGATCTACCTCTTGATCTCCTCGTTTTCTAACAAAGAGCGGTGGTAGACTGGCCCATTGGGTAGCGATGTTCTTGGGGTCACATCGATGGGATGCTTGACCTAGCAGTGCATAGGTACCCTGGTAGGAGAGGAGAAGATATCTTAGTATTCTTCCACAACCTTATCCACTTGCTTATGTGGTATGGAGAGATCGGTCGCAGAGGCCCTAGATGTGGTTGTGATCTTTCACTCACTCTGAGAGAGAATCACGAAGAAGACAAATTTCTTGGTCTGAGAGATGACCTTCCTGCATTTCTTGGAAAAGATCAAGGAAATAACACTAGAAGGGATTGCCTCGGGTATCCTGTACAATTTCATGTTCAAAGTAATAATAACACTATGAGGCCTAGACTCATATACAACATGACGTTTCCATAAATAAGGTTGACCCAAAATAAAATTACAAACTTCGAGAGGCGCAACATCACACAATACCTCATCTTTGAAGGGCTTGATGTCATATGACAGTCGACACTGTTGGCTGATGTGGAGATTGATTCCTTGGAGGAGCCATTCAATGGTGTAGGATTGTGGGTGTGGCATTGTCAGCAGGGCTAACCGCTTGACAACCTCTGTTGAGATGAGTTTCTTCTGGCTACCTCTATCAATGATGAAGTGCAGCGGGGTTCCTTTTACCCACATTTGTGAATGAAAGAAGCACTCTCATTCTTCTGGATCGTTTGTTTCACCAAGCTGGAGCTTGGTGGTAGTAACGGTGGTACTAGGTTTCATGTCAATGATCTGTCTTCCCCTTTCTGGTTCTGACTCATAGTCATAACCCGCATCTAATTCAGAGGATTTCACTTCATCCACCAGCGACTGCTTTGAGCGACAGTCAACAGTGTTATGCCAAGGGCTCTTATGGAAATCACACCACTTCCCGGTATATTTATGTCTTTTCTATGTCCTTGTTTTCTTGTGGCTTGGATTGGTTGTCTCGATACTGTCCATATTTTATCTATCCTTTTTTTTGTGGGTTGAGGCTTCCTTTTCCTAGCTTTTGTTTTGAGGGGTTCACAGGCCCAAATTGTAGCGTCTTTTGTTTGAGCTTTTGCTCGATTTTGACGACATATCGGTAGGTCGTGCCTAAAGATGAGATGTCCATAAATTCCATTTTGGTCTGGATGTATCTATGTAGAGAACCGTGATACTTGAGCACCAGATGTCACTCTGAATATTTGATACCCAGCTTGGTACGCAAGGTATGGAAGATATTTGTGAACTATGGCACTGCTTGGTCTCTTTCTTGCCGCAGTGTGGTCCATTTGGTATACAAGTCATCATAACTTCTGACAGGGTAGTATTGTTCCTTAATAACATCCCTGAAGGATTTCCAGGTGGCCATGACTATAAATAATGAGGGTTCCTCTAGTTCCTTTTGCTCACAGAAAGTTTCCCACCAATCTTTGACATGGGGAATGGCTTTGAGAAGTGAAAAAGTAATATTTTCTCTATTCAAAAAGTTATGGACAAAAAAATACCCTTCTAGTAGATTCAACCACTTTTCTACAACATCTGCGTCTATATGACCTTCAAATATAGGAATATCAAAGTTGATTTGTACCTTGAACGGGGTGGTGCCTCCGCTTGAGGAAGATGTTTCTCCTGTTGGTAGTCACTGTAGGATTTGCGCGAAACTATCCATCATTTCATTCCTTTGTTGTGTGAGGGATTCCTCAAGCAACATTTTGAAAGGATCTCCTATCCCATCATCTTTATTTTCTCCTGCCATGAGAGGTCGCTTGGGCATGCGAGAGCTTTTGTCCTCAAGAGAAACAAGCTCCAGACCCAAATCTTTGTACCCTGACCTCGTTGGAGACATGCATTAAGACGACAAGGAGCAGACCGCTTTGATACCATTGATCTGGATTTTATGAGCAGAATGAAATGAATACAGATTATTAAAAGATTCTTAACACAAAATAATAGAGATACAGTAAAACTGGTTTTCTATTCAATAAGGAAATACGTTGAAACTGTAAAATACAGTGGAAAACAAGCTTGATGGAATGGTGGCGGCTTATCTCTAAGAAGAGATGTGAAAGTTGCACTCATTCGCAAGAAGATGGTTACAATGAGGCTCTAAATACCTTTTACAATAAATAGGAATGTCAAAAACCCTAGACATCCAAAAACCTAACCCTAGGAGATGAAGCGCCAAAAGTCATGTGGGCCCCGTTTGGGTTAGTTAGTACATCAACTTCCCGGGGTTGTAACTTTTTCATACAATTTACGTTTTAGGCGCATGATACCCTGTTGGAAAGGTATAACCGAGAAGAAAAAATTTTGACTGGCCCAAGGAAGTGCATGTGGTAATCCCTTGGGCCCCAAATCCCCAAAAACCGTCATTTAGGGCCTCAAAACGGCCCCAAAAGTTTGGAACCCGAACAACTGTCAAAAAACTGCCAAGGTGGAAAATTGTTTTTCAAGCTAGTGGAATAGGTGGGTGGTGTTGATGGGTACTATATCCCTTGATTCAACAATAGGAACCAAACCCACCACCGATGCCCAATTAGACTCTGCAACGTTTAATATTGGAATGGTTCTCTAGATCTTTCGATCCAACCAATTTATCGATGGGCTTTATGTTTTCTTATGAAGGCTCTTTCTTCAGTTTGGACTATCTCTTTTTCTTTTTTTTCTCTTGGGTGGGACTGATATGAGATGTAAGTCAGTATAAACCAACTTGGCAACAAAAAAGGATTAAGTTCTAACTACTGGGGAAGAGGATGAACTTGGGATAACCCGTTGCTCAAGCATGCAGACGATAATTTTATACCATAGGCCTAGTACTAATACATTAACCATGTGAGAATCCAATTATTGTCTAAGAAACTAATTATCAGAAAGAAAACACATATGCGATAAGATAATGGCAAGAAAAATAATTCACCTACACTAATCATCCATCACATGATAACACAACGATTCATCTTCATCATTAAAGTAAAGAACAACAAACTATTGCACCAGATAACTTGACAATAGATTAAATATCTCTTACTCATTACAACATCATTCATGAAACGAGATAGGAAATAGTTCTTCTCCATGTCCAATCACAAATACATTTGATGAAAATAACTTATCTCTAGTCCAGAAAGACTTCTCTATTAAAGGCAGCTTCAAAATAATTCTTAACAACCAAAAAGAAAGAGTTTCTTGCAACAACCATCGACCTTTAACTAATTGGTCGATGTTCTTATTTATAACATAAAATTCAACTGAAAATAATGGCTATGTGTAGTTTAAACAAAACAAAATTCGCCATGTGGCATCATATTCTAATAGTTTCTTTAACAGTCAACTCAAGATATCACTTGAAAGGGTGACTTTTCTCATACTATGACCAACTGATGGACAACTCCTCGCAAGTTTGGGCCCATGGAAATCTGTGTTGTTCCATCGAATCCGCTTAAATTCCTCTGACCTCCACCGCATGCGCTCGATACTTCACTAGACTGGTGTTTAACTATTGTAGCACAGTCCGAGATCTAATCATATGTTCCATAAACCGTTGCACTTGTCCTGGCATTGCATCGGTCACCATCGCTAGCTCCTTGGCCCATAAGGAATCTTGTTTGGTATGCGATCTCACTATGTCACACAAGTCAACAAAGTCATCAGGGGTGCTGAACTCAGGGAGTCTGATATACTTCATCGCCTTGTTGATTTTTACCCCAATGTTTCTCGCATTTGGCCCACTACTCTTGAATTTCCCGATGTGGTTCCTGAGACATCTTAGCCCAATACTCGGTTGATCGCTTCATGCGATCAAGACTATTTTTGCTCAACATCTGGATGTCGTGTTCTTCTTTATCTCTGCCCCGTTAGACTGCATCAATGTATTCGATTCTCTCTACAGCTTGTTGCACTCTTTCATACCACCGCTCCATATCCTTGCATGTTGCGAGTGCCATGAGAGTGTCTTCCTAGAGCTCAGCTATCTTCACAGTAAAAAGGTGCCACTCCTTTTTTAACTTGTTATAAGCATCTTCAAACTCGCTTCTTAGGTAAACCATTGTCTGAGTGGTGCCCTGATAGTATTCAGCCAAGTGGTGCAAATGTTCTAGTTCCTTCAGGGTGGTGGCCAAATTTTTTTCATCCTGTCTGGCTCTGTCCAGGGTATCATCTGAGATCGCCATCCCCATGCCAATGAGCTCAGTTGTTCTGGAATTTTCTGTGTTTATCAAATTCTCCTCTGTAGTGATGACGATGGATGGATCCAATGTGATCCTCCTTTTCTTTGTGGTTCTTTGGACTATGGCCTTCCTCTTTCGATCATAGGAGATTGCATAAATATTGGCTACCTCGTCTACAAGTTTGGGAATCTTCTGATCACCCCATTTGAGTGTGTTTCCCAGATTTTCGGTGGTGTATATATGTTCAAGGTCGAGTTCTTTAACTTCCTCGTTGTGCTCCAAAGGCCCAAACTCTTATCTTTTACCAAAGTAGCATTGTAACCTTGCAGAATGGTTTGATAAAATATTTCCCCTACTACTAGTCGATCGAGGACATATACAGGTAAAGGATGGGGTGCTCTAGTGGCACCGAAAACCCTGATGTAGGTATCGCACTCATCCAGATACCAATGGAAAAATTTTGATACAATATTTTTGGCTGCATCTGACAGCCTTGGGCACTCTTTCTTGAACAACAAGAAATACATATGTGCGATAAACTAATCGCAGATGAGAGAGTCGGATTTCTTGTACCTATTCTCCCACAAGATGCCAAAATATACATCAACTGGGAGCTCGTAGGCATGCCAGCTCAAGGTCATTCTGGCGAAGACATTCTTGGCATAGATGACATCTAATAGATAAGAATCCATGTAGAAGGAAGGGGTTTCTCCCTCTTTCAGTGTCTTGGCCTGTCCTATGCAAGTGCTCAAATTTTTGGAGACGATGGCACCCCAGTTAAAACCTATTCTGAAAATGGATATCGTATAAGCTAGAGGCATCCAAGCCTATGAAAACCTGGAGAAGTATTTCTCCCCATGCAATTGGTAGAGGAGGGCCATTAGATATATGTACGGCTCCCTTAGGTTGGTCGTCAGGTACCAACCAGAGGTCCGATTGGTGAATTGTTTATCCTCTCTCCACCACGACGCCATCACCTTGTTGTTGTCGTGTTTCTCATAGAAACTCAAAACAAAATCAGTGTTCATCCGCTCCTCTGTCTCTCTGAAATTGTAGTAATTTTGAACCTCCACTCGAAGGAAAACCCCGACACACTCGCCGTTGTCGTCATTAATCAAAAATGTTTTTGTGTCAGTGTGATCGATAAGCCATTTCAGGAGTTCTAGACAGGGGAATACCAGAGAACTTCTCGCCACCATGTGCAGATATGCCTTTCAGACATTCGGGAGGACTTCATCGTTGAGTCTTATCGTATCGAGATCATTATGCAGGGTATATTCGGGGAATTCCTCCCGCTTTTTTTTCTTGAAAAGTTATTCCCAACGCGGGAATATTGTCTTGGTCCCAATATTCACCTCTGTGTCTCCAAAGGCCAGGGACTGAACGAAGGCCTTCTTAGAGGTTGTTTTGATGATGGGCACCGGCTTTGGAGAAAATTCCAATTGTCTTGCAACCGCTGGGGAGGAACCTTCTCCCACATCTGGTTCCTGTAGCTTTGGCGCTCTTGGAGATTTCCTGGTAGTAGGTTTCTTCGGAGCCATTGTTCCTCCAACCGAAAATGATCCTTTAGGCATGTGTACAGAGTAACATTGGATAAAAATGCATGAAATGAAGCATAAAACATCCATAGACCGGTACATACCTGTAACACATGCTAAAACTATTGTTTAATACTCACTGGACCTTGGAAGTTTCCCTGGATTGCTCATCTCACTCCTCTGGATGTTCCAAATTTCTTTTCGCATAGAATAATCTTGTTTACAATGACTCAAAAGGATTTAATGGGAGAGATCCTACTAGTCGTACCAACCAATTAATTCGAGTGATAGGTGAAATTCAAAACAACCTACCACTGAATCTCTACAAATAAATTCTATGTGGGTTGACGGTGGAGGCGCGGAGGGTGATGCATTGTATCATCATGTTTAAGCAGTCCTTTTGATTCACGCATGAATTAGCAACTAATGCAAGATTTTGGAATTAATTAACCCTTTAAATGTGTCGTATCTAGTGTATCTTAGAGCTCAAATGTCCGATCATGTCACTTTCTTAGTGGATAAATTGGGAATCGACGATATCCTTGTGTATGTTCCTACTGTCACCTTCCTGAGAAAAGGTTTTCGACGTTTATGGGTTTCATCATATGGCGCAGGTTCAGGGTGCGACTTGGGTCTCGAGAACTAGTAGCGGATCAGGGGAAAAAATAGATCATGCGTCTAACTACTTGGGCAACGACAGATGGAAATAGAGGATAGGTGGTTTGATCGTATATCTTAGTCAGAGTCAGGTCTTTCAACAGAAGACGTGTATTAAAATAAACCTGGGATTTTCGAGGCTGAAAGGTATTGGGATCGGTGATCGGGGATTTAATTATCACGTTCTCTATGGGCTATCCTTCTAAAAACTTGTTGATACAGAAAGTTATCGGGGATCAACTTTGGGAGATAGTTCCATCGTGTAGTTCCTTTGTGGGTTATCATCTTCGTCCATCATGCTTATTATATTAGTTCTTCGCTGATGCCGAAGGGATCGGTCATTGGCAATATCCTTGGTGATGCTTGTTGCGAAAGAAAGCTCCTCTCTGCTGACGCCAAACTTTTTAAGCACGTCAGGGAAAAGTTTCAACTCTCGATTTTTTTAATTGTTATCGCATGCTCAAGCATACTTTGAGAGACTTAAAAACAAAAGGAAATGATAAGCAAAGACATCATTTTATTATATTGAAGTCGAATTAGACAGTGAAAAATATCAAGTGGTACCCAAAAAGTAAAAATTGACGCAAGCCTTTTTAGGGTGTGTTGAGTGCTCAATAGGTGGCCACCGATATCCACCTAGATCAAGATTCCATCGTTATGTTATTCACCACCGAAGACACAATCATCACATCTAAATACTGTCACAACACTCTTGCTTTTAGTTAAGTAGATTAATGTTTATTATTTGCAAGATAGAAATAGTTGCAAGTTCTTTTTAAGAATAGAGTTCACTTGTTAAGATAGTTTTGATAGTTTAATTGCTTACTTGCTTACTTGCTTGTTCACTTAGAGATAGATAGATCAAATAATTCATAAATAGAGTACTTGTTGTCTACTTATTCAAAAAAATATTGAATAGGTTAAATAGCTTTCAAATAGATTTCTTGTTATTTTCTTATTTAGAGATAGTTCATAGTCCTAGATTGTTTAAGGTTACTTAGGTCAAATAGTTCATAGTTCTAGAATTGATTGAAGCTCATTAATTGAAGTTTTCTTTACATAGAGTTTGTTGTTTAAATAGATTTTCAAACTCACCTCTTTAAAAAGTAAAACTATAAATTAAAAAGAGTGTTGATCCCTAGGGTAAACTATCTCCTTAGCTAGACAATCTTTCCATTAGCTTTTATTTCTGCCTTGGCTCATACTGTGCCACAACTCTAATTTTACTTACCTCGGGTTGACAATTTAATTAAGGGAATTAGTGCATATAGAATACCCACCAACTCTGTTAGGGTCCTAACCCACACATAGGTAGAACAATATGTTACAGGTATGAAATAACTGAGAGGGGGGGGGTGAATCAGTTATTGTAAATTATTAACAATTTCTCTCAATTTTATCTTCGAATCATTAATCTTAATGGCAGCAAGTCTTTACTGTGAAAACCAGTGTTATAAACAT
>ML794259.1:277656-324710 GCA_009831015.1 Picea engelmannii
TTCTGCGTCTGTGTTTGCATTTGTGTTGCAGCATGTTTCAGCATCTGTTCTTCATAAACAATCGATTGCCATCAATGACAACCTTGATCATCTGCGCCTTGATCATCTGCGTCATCTCTGTTGTAGGCATATTTCCAACACAATATATTCAGATGTAATAAAGGTCAATATTAATAAGGCCTTGCAATAAAATAGTACAAGTCAAATGTAAGAATACCTAATAGAAGCTTCTGCTTCTAGAAGGATCTTCCTCTAGATGCTTCTTTTGATAGACATATTTAGTATAAATAGGAGTCAAGGGTATGAGAACCCTAGCTTGGATATTATTGTAATAGAGCTCTGCTCGACTAGAGGTTGCCCCCTCGAAGAGGCCCATGAACATTTCTCTTAGAATCAAAGTGTTATTTCTATTGTTATTCTTATATCATTTTAGTGTTATTGTGGTGATTGTTCTAGTTATATTGTTGTTATTCTTCCATTTCTATCATTTTATTTCTATTATGCATACTTTTAATATCTGGTATATTACAAGTGGTATCAGAGCACTTTCCTTGGCAGAAATTGTGGGTAAAATTTTTTCAGGGTAGAGACGTATTATGGCGTCTTTAAGCCACAGAGATCTGTCATTATGCGCATAAACCCATGATTGAGGGATTCATACACGTAGGAAATACAAGTGGTACTTAAGCGCACATCTCTTGGCCACCCTTGTAACCCCTGTTGGTACCCCTTCGAGTGGTAGTGCATCAAACAACACCTGTGTACGGATCAGCCTAGATTACCTGAAGCCCTCTTTAGATAAACCAATCAGTCACCTGACTACTATAGTGCCACCAAGAAAAACACTTGGGAAGATACTCTCTAGTACCTGGGTAGTCGGGTAGTATGGATAAGGGTACGGTCTAGCCTCCTTAGTTAGTGCCCTGAGATATTGGGTCGAGTACTATTGTTGGACCCCGCACGTATATTAGAGAGCTATAGCACAGGGCAAACCCTTTTCTGTAGAACCATTGAATACCTAACCCTTGGGGACAGAAACATAAAAAAATTAAAACAGACAAGATCTATTGTCACGCAACTGTGTTCGGGTTACCAAGTCACTACACATTTCTTCCTAGTTAAGCATTTGGGCATTTCATCACTGCAGTATTCTTCGCCCCTATCACATTCATACATATCATTTTTCAGCAAAATATTTGACCCCACCCACCCCATTTTGGTTCCCTCATCCTCATGGCCCATACCCATAGCCAAGACTTGGAAGCTCGCTTCAATACCTTGCATTCTAATTTCACCGAGACCCAACAAGAAGTGAAACAACTCAGTGCCAATTTTGTTGCCATCAATACAACCATGCAGTCCTCAATGGAGGAAATCAAACAAGACCTAACTACCCAGCTTGAATATGTCATTTCGAAGCTCTGCACCAAGCTGCATATCCCTACAGATAACCCTTTATCTGACCCACCTTCACATAATGAAGCTGAAAATTCCTCTCATTGCCATAACTTTCAACACCATCACTTTCAACGTGACCTACACACCTCGTGGGTGGATGTGACCAAATTTGATGGCTCAGATCCCACTGGTTGGGTTACCCAAATGGAACATTATTTCTCTTTATATGGCATTACAGATGACTTGGCCAAACTCCGGTATGGTGTTCTCCATCTAGATCAATAACGTTGGCAATGGTGGCAATGGAGAAAAACTTCCTGTCAAGGGTATATTGCTTGGACACACTTTGTGGCAGAGATTTATGAACGCTTTGACACTGACACCAACCATTTGGGTCATTTGACAAAGTTGAAACAATCAGGAACAGTGGAAGACTTTATAGTTGCCTTTGAGCGCCTGGATTTTCGGACAAAGGGCATGTTTGATCATTTTTCTGAGAGTTCTTTATCAGTGGCCTCAAGGATGAGATTCGGGCCCATTTCCTCATGGCTCAGCCTCAAAGTTGGGTGGAGGCTACTAAAAGAGATAAATAAGCACAATAGGTTGTATCTTCTCAAAATCGGAAACCCTCCTTTATCCCTTGCACTAAACTAGTAAATCCCACTACTCCCTCCACTCCACTAAAGATCCAAAAATTGACCAGGGCTGAAATGGTTGAACACCAACTCAAAGGCCTTTGTTATAATTGTGATGACAAATATTTCCCAGACCACAAGTGTAAGGAACAAAATCTTTTTATGGCCATCTCGGAGGATATTTCAGAAGAGGATGTTGAAACTCCCCTTGTGTATGAGTCACCTAAAACCACTGACATAACCCCTCCCTCAGACCCTCCTGAAGTAGAACCGGTCATTTCCCTCAATGCTCTCACTGGCTTCTCCACTCCCCAAACCCTCAAGCTCATCGATTACATCAAGCATAGGAAGGTCATCATTTTGGTTGATAGAGGAAACACCCATAATTTTATTCATCACCGCATTGCTCAAGAAACTCATTGCTACATCCATGACGTCAATAATTTCCAAATCATGATTGCCAATGGTGGCTCCATGAAATGTGGAGGGAGTTGTGAAAATGTGTGTCTCCAAATTGGTGACTACCACCTGAAATCTCATATGTTTTCTATCGACATGGGTGGTTGTGACATTGTGTTCGGTGTAGACTGGATAAGGACTTTGGGTCCCATTCTCATGGATTTTAAGGAATTAACCATGCAATTCGACCAGGAGGGCCACCAATATAAGTTCCAAGGCATCATCATTGGTTCACCTGAGATCATTAGTTCCCATCGCATGGAAAATATGCTCAAAAAAGTTCATTCTGGTGTTATTGCCCAACTCCATGTCATACAAGCAACAAAGACATCCTCGGTGCCGCAAGACCTCCGATCCATCCTTTATAAACATCAAATGGTCTTTTCCACTCCCCAGGGACTCCCTCCTTCCCATGGTTTTCATGATCATTCCATTCCCCTTGTACCAGGAAGCCTTCCTCCCAATATCTGTCTGTATCGTCACCCCTTTTCCCAAAAAAATGAAATTGAGAAAATGGTCCAAGAACTCCTTAATGCAGGCATTATCCGCCCTAGTACAAGCCCCTACTCTTATCCTGTGGTGATGGTCCTGAAGAAAGAAGGTTCTTGGCGAATGTGTCCTGACTTCCATGCCCTCAACAAACTTACCATTAAAGACAAATTTCCCATTCCTGTCATTGATGACCTCTTGGATGAATTGAGTGGCATCCAGTTCTTTACTAAACTTGATCTTCATTCTGGCTACCACCAGATATGTATGAAAGAGGCAGACATTCCCAAGAATGCATTTAGAACTCATGAGGGCCACTATGAGTTTTTGTTCATGCCCTTTGGCTTGTGTAATGCCCCCTCCACCTTCCAAAGCCTCGTGAATCATGTCTTATGTCCTTTTCTTCGTCATTTTGTTTTAGTTTTCTTTGATGATATCCTCATATATAGCAAAACCTGGACAGACCATCTTGCTCATGTGGATCAAGTTCTCCATCTACTCTCTCAGCACCAACTTTTCCTGAAACAGTCTAAATGTGCTTTTGGCGCCTCAGAAGTCGACTACTTGGGTCATCTAGTTGGAAAGAATGACGTCAGGGTGGATCCTAAAAAGATTGAATCTATGCAAGACTAGCCTCACCCAAAGACTCTCAAAATATTGTGTGGATTTTTGGGCCTAATAGGTTATTATCGCAAGTTTGTTAAGAATTATGGAAAGATTGCAACACCTCTCACTGCACTCATAAAAAAGAACTCTTTCACTTGGACTCCAACAACTTCTCAAGATTTTCAAACCTTGAATATGGCCATGTGCACCACTCCAGTCCTAGCCCTTCCCGATTTCACAAATACCTTTGTCTTGGAATGTGATGCTTCAGGGAAAGGAATTGGTGTTGTCCTTATGCAAGAGGGTCATTCATTGTCCTTTACCATCAAGCAATTGTCTGAAAGAAATCTGGGCAAATCAATCTATGAAAAGTAAATTTTGCCTATTCTACATGTCGTTGACATGTGGAGCCCTTATCTATTGGGGCAACGCTTCCAAATTAATACATACCATCAAAGCCTCAAGTATTTTCTGGAACAACGCATTTCGTCCCTAGAGAAACAAAAAGGGGTGACTAAGCTCTTTGGATATGATTATGAGACCATTTACAAGAAAGGAAAAGACAATGTGGTTGCAAATGCACTTTCCCAAAAATATGAATATGAAGGATCCCTTTTTTCTCTTTCCTTCATTGTACCAGATTGGCTCCAAGTCGTTCGCCAGGAATGGCTAGAAGATCCCAAAAGTTCACATATGATCCAACAATTGCAGTCCAATGCTCCAGCTTCCCTAGGGTACTCTTAGCTCCATGATGAGCTTAGATACAAAGGTCATTTGTATTTAAGTAAACAATCAAAACTTAAATCCACGGTACTTTCTAAGCTTCATGCTACACCCACAGCGGGGCACTCCGAGTTCACCAAAACCTATGACAGGGTCAAACGTTCCTTTTTCTGGGATGGTATGAAACAAGACATTCATAATTTTGTCATTGAATGTGATGTGTGTCAATGCAACAAGGGAAAAACAGTCAAATCTTCTAGCACACTACAACCGCTTCCGATTCCACTTGCTATTTGGAGGGATATATCTATGGATTTTATTACAGGCTTACCCAAATCAGGAAATAAATCAGTCATCATGGTGGTTGTTGATCGCCTCTCCAAGTATGCACATTTTTGTTCTCTTCAACACCCATTTACAACATCCACGGTGGCTCAACTTTTCATGGATCATGTAGCGTTCCCCAGTCGTCAACTCCCATGGCCAGGCGAAACGCCACTAACTTCGTGGAAAAACATTGTTGTAGCATATTATGCATTCTAATGAATTTAAAATGCTTAATTACAGTTAAACACAGAGTAATAACATTATTACCGTTAGCATACATAATCCACAAAATTAACAATAATTCATGAATACAGCAGAATACATGAAAACATTACTAGAATCACATACATGCATATTTAATTAAAATTATACACATGTATATACTTATCTTTTAAACTAAATGTAATTCACCAACTACGTGTAGACCTCCCATGAAACTCCTAGCCTTAGAACGTGCTGCTCATCACTCTAAACAGTAGGTCACCCCCGAGCTGGGACTAAGCTCCACCGGGCAGGGATTCCTAGGCTAGGCAGGAACAACGGGAAGACACACAGTCACAGAATAAGGATTATCTCCCAGGAGCCAATTATGCCCACTGCTCACAGACTCTCGTTCCCCACATGTCCATCCCACCCCAGGAGTATACACCTTCACTGTCACCCGGAAAGTCCTTCAGCTGCTAAACCTCCCTTACATTGGGCTTCAACAACAGAACGGACCAGAAGTCTCTGAGCTCTGTGGTAGCTACAGGACCCCTTCCAAGAGTTCTCACTTCCTCCGCACACTCTCTCACCTGGAGAGAGTTTCTCATAGGCTTGGTAACCTTCCTCTTCAACAAAAATCACCTCCCTCACCTGGAGAGAGGTTACACATAGGCCAGACAACCTATTTCCTTCATCTCGGTTCCAGTACAATGAGAACACCACCACAAGGCTCAACAATGAACATACAACAACAACAACCACACCCAGTTAAGAACTGCATGGCCACCATAGTCAGTTGGGTCAACAGACACAGTTTCCCAAAATAGGTGACAGAAAGATGCTTCAGCCCAACCAGGCTCAGCAATTACGGGACAGTCGGTTTTCCCAACCATCTATACATAACAGACTCACGGTTATGGGTTTCGGGGATGCGTGATAAGAAATCCACACAGAGGTAGAAAAAAGACTCAATGGTTTTGACATAGGGTGTATCGGCTCTAGAAATCAACACAGGCCTTTTGGGTTTTAGAGTTGCGTGAGGGTATGCTTGCAGAGGTCAGACGCATTTCACGGTTCAGATAGTCGATGGTAGAATGGAGGAGGGATCCCCATCACGACTCAACTCAACAGTTTTAACTGCATGTGCTTGGGTTGACACTTGTCACCCATGAAGCTCATTCCTTCCCATTTGGAAGTCACCCGTCCTTCCAAAGAACTTAGGATAAAACATCACATTAACACAGCTTTGGAATAGTAATATTTTATTATTATTCCCAAGGACTTAATCTCTTAAGCCTAGCCCTTCTCCCAAACTTTCAGCCCCCTATCCCTTACCTAGGTTTCTTGGAAGCTTAGTCCCCCATCACTCATTCATCGTGGTCGGTCCAGACGCAGAGATGTTTATCTTTTATTAATAATGTGCATAATTACATGTACAAAATCAGGCTCTTGACCTTCAACACTTAGGCTCTCTGGCCTAATGACTCATAATCCCACCAACTTATATAAACTTGGCTCACCAGCCTATAATTCATAATTACAATTCATAATGTAATTGGGGCACATCCTTGGGGTATTACAATCCCCTCCCTTTATTTTTGCACTACCCTCAGTGTAACTTTCACACAGTATCAACAAGTTTTCCAAAATCTTCAAAAAGATGTGGGTATTTTTCCCGCATAGCATCCTCATGATCCCATGTCGCATCCTTGGGACCGTACTAGGTCTAATGGACCTTTACAAGCTCTATATCTCGATTCCAGAGTTTTTTTCTTTTCCTATCCAATATGCACACAGGATGCACTTGCAAGACACCTTCTTGTTCCACCTGAATCACATTCTAATGGATTACAAGATTAGCATCAAGTATATATTTCTTAAGAAATGAAACATGAAACACATTATGTATAGTCATAGATGCAGGTAATGCAAGCATATATGCAACTGGAGCAATCCTTTCCAGGATTTCAAATGGCCCACAAAATCTGGTTGCAAACTTGGCACAGCTTCCCAGCTTCAGGGAACTCCTGTTAGCTTTCACTTTTAGGAAAACATGATCACCCACTTTGAACTCTCTATGGGTTTTGTTCTTATCAGCATAACTTTTCTTCCTGTCTTGGGCAACTTTCAAATTATGCTTAATTTTTATCATTTGGTCCTCCATCTCCTTGAGCAACTCTGGCCCAACTACTGTCCTATCAGCTAGATTATCCCAGATCACTGGAGCATTTCACTTTCGGCCATAAAGTGCTTCAAATGGGCTCATCTTCAATGATGCTTGATACCCATTGTTGTAGGCGAATTATACCAAGTGTAGGTAGTCTTCCCATTTTGATGGTTTGTCCATCACATACTTTCTCAGTATGTCTTTTATCACTCTGTTCACCCTCTCTGTCTGTCCATCAGACTTAGGATGATAAGCTGTACTAAAGTTCAGATTCATTCTGAATCCTTTGAACAATCCTTTCCAGAAATTCAAGGTGAATTTTGGGTCTCTGTCGGACACAATTGTTTTAGGAATTTCATGCAATCGTGGCACTTCCTTTATGAAAATATCAACAACATCTACTGCCTTGTGAGTAGTTTCCGGTGGAATAAAATGGGCATATTTTGTAAGCTTGTCCACCTCCACCATGATCGAATCATGCAGCTTGCCTGTTCTCGACAATCCCATAATAAAATCCATCGTTACTACTTCCCACTTCCATTCAAGAATGGGCAAAGGTTGCAGCAACCCTGCTGGGTGCCTATGCTTAGCTTTAACTTTCTGGCACTCCATACATCTAGCGATGTATTCATTGATCTATCTCTTCATACCTGGCCAAATGTAATGGCTCTTGATCGCTGCCATGGTTCTTTGATATCTAGGGTGCCCAACGTAAGGCACGTTATGCATTTCTCTCTTAGAATCTCAAGTTTCAAACCCTAGACATTAGGTACATAAACCATGTTCTTCTACAGAAGTATCCCATTGGTTTCCAATTTATAAATATCTACCTTATGTGGCATCGTACCCTGTTGTAGCTTTGCTACCAATTCTCTGTATTGCAGATCTGCATTTGCAACCTCCAGAATTCTGCTTATAATAAAAGTCTGATACATGCTAATGGTTGTAGCATGTAGTTCATGCACCTTCCTACTGAGTGCATCAACCACTTTATTCTCCTTCCCTTTGATATGCTTGATATAAAAGTTGTATTCACACAGAAATTCCAGCCACCTACTTTGTCTAGCATTTAAGGTTAGTTGATCAAACAAATATTTCAAGCCATTATGGTCTTTTTTGAGCTCGAACCTCCTTCCCATGAGTTAATGCCTCCACTTCTTTAGATCATGAACTATGGCTGCCAAATCCAAGTCGTGAGTGGCATAGTTCTTCTCATGTTCCTTTAACTTCCTGGATTCATAACAAATTATGAATCCATTCTGATTGATAACTCCTCCCTGTCCTTCTTTGCATGCATCTGTGCACACCACAAAATCTTTGTTTGGATCTACAATCCTCAAGATTGGAGCACTGGTTGACAGTTCCTTCAATCGCTGAAATATTTTCTCACAATCCTCTTTCCACTGAAACTTCTTCTCCTTCCTTTGTAAGGAAGTGATAGGGTGAGCTATCCTCAAGAACCCTTCGATAAAACTTCTTTAATAACTCACCAATCCCATGAAGGATCTAACTTCTGTCACATTCTTTGGCGCTGACCATTTTCTAATGGCCTCAATCTTCTCAGGGTCTACATCTATCCCATCCTTCGAGATAATATGCCCCAAGTAATGGATTTGTTCTTGATAAAATGAGCACTTGCTCATCTTGGCATACAGTTGGTGCCCTCTTAGCACTTGCAACACCATCCTCATATGTTGCTCGTGTTCTTCTTCTGACTTGGAATACACCAAGATGTCATCTAGGAAGACTATGCCAAACTTGTCTAGATAGTCCCTGAATACTCCATTCAACAAGCACATAAAAACAACGGGTTCACTTGACAGTCCAAACGGCACCACTGTGAACTTGTAATGACCATACCTTGTTCTAAAGGCGGTCTTGCTGATGTCTTCATCTTTTATCCTTACCTAGTGATATCCCGATCTTAGATATATTTTTGAAAAGATCTTTGCATCCTTCAGCTGATCAAAGAGGTCATCAATCCTTGGCAGAGGATACCTGTTCTTTATTGTTACCTTGTTACACTATCTGAAATCGATGCACAATCTTAGCGTTCTGTCCTTCTTCTTTACGAATTGGACCAGGGCACCCTAAGACGAAATTCTTGGGAGTATATACCCCTTCTTCAGAAGCTCTTCAAACTGCAGCTGCAACTCTTTCAGTTCTGGCATACTCATCTTGTATGGAGCCTTTGACACTGGAGCTGCTCTAGGCATCAAGTTCACAGAGAAATTGATATCCATTTTCGGAGGTAGTCCAGGTACTTCCTGGAATACATCTTCGAAGTCTTTAAGTACCACATGATCCTCAATACTTGACACCTTATCCTTAGGTGTCTCCTCTACATGGGCTGCAAATAATTGACATCCTTTTCTGTAGAACTTCTTCAGCTGGATCGTTGAGATTTCTCTGATAGCTACAATTCTCGAAATTCCTTGGACTGTTTTCTAATTCCCTTCTTCATCTAAGAAAGTGAATGCCTTGATGCGGCAGTCCAAGATGGCATGGTGTTGGGTCAACCAGTCTATCCCAATTAGACATTCATAAGAGCCTAACAACAGAATGTTCAAATCGGCCTTCGTGCTCATTTCATTCATGTCTACAGGACAGGACTGGACTAACTCCGTGACTTTCCTCTTGTTCCTATAGTTAGCTACACTAACCAAGACTTTTCATGTTTTCTTTTTGATAAATGCAAACTTTCCACCACTCTAGGATCTATATAACTATAGCTAGCCCCTGAATCAATTAAAATAGTAAGGGAATGGTTGCTAATCATACCTTCTACTTCAATCATGTGTGACTGATACTCAGCTTGCTTGTTGTCCAGGGCTGTGTAGATCCTTAGCATTCTACTGCCCATGTCCTCCACTATTTCATCTTGTTGAACATTGTGGACAGTCCTTGCTTTATCATTTCAGTGGGGGAAATCTATGTACCTATGGTTCCCTTTACAACCCAAACATTCCATAGGTGGAGGCCTTGACATTTTCCCACCCACTTCAACCTTCCTGGGCTCTCTAAAAGACGGTTGTCCTTGAGGATTGTTTCTAAAAAAGGGTGGTTTATTTCCCTTCTGCCTCTATTCTTTCTTGAACTTTTTTTGGTCATCCCAAGCCTTCCGAAAGGCAGTATTTTCTCTTTGTTGTTCAAATAGGAACTTCGCTCTCCTTATCGTTTCTTCCATAGTGTTTGGGTCATCATACTGAATCTTATCCCCAATAGGAGGCGGTAATTGACTCAGGTACCTCTGAATCTTGACAAACTCATATTTGATGAATGGAACATACTTAAGTAATTCCAAAAACTTTCGTTCATACTCATCAATGGTCTTGTTTTCCATCTTGAGTTCAAAGAACTCTTTCATCTTTCTGTCATAATATCTTTTAGTTAAGTATTTCCTCTCAAAATACCTCTTGAATTCTTTCCATGTGATGTCCCTTTCTCTAATGTGCTGCACCTGCACAAGTTGACCCCACCACATGGATGCCTTTCTCTTCAGTTGATACATGGCAATCCCACCCTCTACATGAGAGGAATAACTCTGCAGTTGAAAGTATTTCCTCATACCAAGTAACCAAGTTTAGGAATCTTCCTCCTTCTTGTGCTCTCCATCAAACATTGGAGGCTTGATCTTGTTCATTTCCCCCTTCAATTCATCCATTCAAGATCTCTTGTGTTTTCTGGTAGGGTATGAGATGGAACTACTGTGTGCTTCCTTACTGGAATGATTTGGGGAGACGATGATGTCTACTGACACTCCTTGATCTTATTTCCCTCTCATGGGTCCTATGACTCCCTATTTTACTTGAGTCACTCTCATTTTCCAATCTCTTTTCAATCTTATCCAGGCTCCACAATCCTATCCAGGCTCCACAACAACTTCAAGTTGAATTCACCCTGTTTATCCTGAGTTTTCTTGAGCCTTTTGCTATCATCTTGGCGAACATGGGAATCCTTCTGTAATATTTCAATGATTTAAATCATATGCCCTTCCTTATCCAATTATTTTCCATGCCCATTGGAGTTCAATCCTTTGACTCCCAAGTTGACATCCCTTCCTTCTCTTTCGTTCTCTTAGTTGGAGGCAATCTGCACCTGATGTCAATTCGCGGCGGTCCTAACACTTGTTGAACTCTACACACACAACATGAATTCAACTGAAATTTTTTAGGCCTTAAACCCTTAACAAAACTACAGCATTCATAAACCAACACGAATAATAAAACATTTTGATTCCATGAATTTTCTGATCTCTGCTTGGCTCTGTAACTTTTGAGCGATAGCCTGCTCTTCCTCAGTCCCCAACCCATGCGATCGTAGGCTGTGACCAAATGATAGATCACTAAGGTGCTTTGTGACTTCGTGTTTCAGGAGGTTTCAACACTCATCACTACTATCCCTTGAGTTCTGATTACCGAACTCAGGAAAACAGGTGGATCAATTGTCCACGTCTACACAACCACCAATGGTGGAAATCCGTTGTGGCCTCTCTATCTCGAAGTTTTTGAGACCTTAGGACTTCAGGTTTCAGGGTCTCAGTCCTCAAGGCTCTCATACTCGCTTCCCTCTCCAACCCCTGACTTCCGAAATCCCGATTTACTTTACCCTCCAGGCCCACATAGCACAGTTGTCTCCCACAACCACGGTGGCACGTGGAATGCTCAGGAGGGTCCACGTCACTTTCAATGACGTCATCGGGTCCCACAATGCTCACTTCTCTTTTCGACCCACTAGCACATGGTACACACCCATGTGTCCACTTCCATCTTAGTGACATCAGCCCATCTCACTACTTTGACTTCAAGGGATTTTGCGATTTTGGCTTTGGTAGTTTGTGCGTCCACACATCCCACTTCTCCCAATAGTCAAATTCAAAATCATGATTTAGCGTGAAATCCAATGGTCAGATTCCCTTTTTAGATCTACGGCATAGATCCTTTCGACGTTTCGGGTTTTGGGGTTTGTGCAACCACATCCCATTTTACCCGATAGTCGAACTCCCAACTATCAATTGTTCCTCTACTCAATCCAACAGTCGAGATTCTCTCTCAGATCTACGGTGTAGATCTCTTTTCTTGAATTTGGAGTTTTAGGCACTGAGAGTTTGTGCATCAACACATCTCTCTTTTCCCGATAGCCAAAATCCTGAAAGGTTTCTAGGATAACTCTCTTGTACGTTCTCCTAATCTGACGGTCATGTGGGATCTCCCTTCCTCCCGACAAGACCCAACGGCTCCAACACTTCATGCGTTGAGATATTCCTTAGTGTCTGGACGTGGATTAGATGGTCCATATCTTTTCCGCACAGCTGATCTATGGCTACGGTTTTATTCTACCGCTAATTCTCTCGAGCTTCGTGACACGGCCAGGTAACTCCTTGGCGCTAAGGAACTATCTAAAGTTCGAAACTGGTTCCTCCAACACAATTTCCACTCGATACCTTGGGTCCGAAGACCACTTATCTGGCCCATCTAGGCTCAACATTGAAACCTTGTGCTCTGATACCAACATGTAGCGTTCCCCGGTCGTCAACTCCCATGGCCAGGCGAAAAGCCACTAACTTCGCAGAAAAACATTGTTGTAGCATATTATGCATTCTAATGAATTTAAAATGCTTAATTATAGTTAAACACAAAGTAAGCACATTATTACCATTAGCATACATAATCCACAACATTAACAATAATTCATGAATACAACAGAATACATGAAAACATTGCTAGAATCACAGACATGCATATTTAATTAAAATTATATGCATGTATATACTTATCTTTTAAACTGGATGTAATTCACCAACTGCGTGTATACCTCCCACGAACCTCCTAGCATTAGATTACGCTACTCATCACTCTCAGCAGTAGGTCACCCCCGAACTGGGACTAATCTCCATTGGGCAAGGATTCCTAGGCTAGGTAGGGATAGCAGGAAGACACACAGTCATAGAAGAAGGATTCTCTCCCAAGAGCCACTTATGCCCACTGCTCACAGGATCTTGTTCCCCACATGTCTGTCCCACCCCAGGAGTATACACCTTCATTGTCACCTAGAAAATCCTTTGGCTACTAAACCTCCCTTGCCTTGGACTTCAGGAACAGACCGAACCGGAAGTCTCCAAGCTTTGTGGCAGCTACAGGACCCCTTCCAGGATTTCTCACTTCCTCCGCACACTCTCTCACCTGGAGAGAGTCGCTCACAGGCTTGGTAACCTGCCTCTTCAACAACAATCACCTCCCTCACCTAGAGAGAGGTTACACACAGGTCAGACAACTTGTTTCCTTAATTTCAGTTCCAGTACAATGAGAACACCACCATAAGTCTCAGCAATGAACATACAACAACAACAACCACACCTAGTCAAGAACTGCGTGGCCGCCACAGTCAGTTGGGTCAACAAACACGATTTTACAAAACAAGTGATAGACAGACGCTTCATCCCAACCAGGCTCAACAATTATGGGATAGTCGGGTTTCCCAACTAGCCATACAAAACAAACTCATGGTTCTGGGTTTCGGGGATGCGTGATAATAAATCCACACAAGGTTCGAACACAGACTCGACGGTTTTGACAGAGCGTGTACCGGCTCCTCCAAAAATCAACACAGGCCTTTTGGGTTTAAGATTTACGTGAGAGTATGCTTGCAGAGGTCAGACGGGATTCACATTTCAGACAGTCGAAGGTAGAATGGAGGAGGGATCCCCATCATGGCTCAACTCAACAATTTTAACTGCATGCGCTTGGGTTGACACTTGTCACCCATGAAGCTCGTTCCTTCCCATTTGGAAGTCAGCCATCCTTCCAAAGAACTTAGGATAAAACATCACATTAACACAACTTTGGAATAGTAATATTTTATTATTATTCCCAAGGACTTAAGCTCTTAAGCCTAGCCCTTCTCCCAACCTTTCATCCCCCTCTCCCTTACCCAGGTTTTGTGGAAGCTTAGTCCCCCATCACTCATTCATCGTGGTCGATCCACACGCAGAGATGTTTATATTTTATTAATAATGTGCATAATTACATGTAAAAAATCAGGCTCTTGACCTTCAACACTTAGGCTCTCTAGCCTAATGACTCATAAGCCCACCAACTTATATAAACTTGGCTCACCAGCCTATAATTCATAATTACAATTCATAATGTAATTGGGGCACATCCTTGGGGTATTACAGATCAGGTCTTCAAGCTTCATGGCATGCTGCATTCTATTGTTTCTGATCGCGACCCAACTTTCACTAGCAATTTTTGGCAAGAACTGTTCAAGATACAAGGCACCCAATTGTATCTCAGAATAGCTTATCATCCCCAGACTGATGGTCAAATAGAAGTTGTCAACAAGTGTTTGGAAACATATTTGAGGTGTTTTTCCTTAGAAAAGTAAAATCAATGGGCTCAATGGTTACCCCTAGCTGAATGGTGGTACAACACTTCATACCATACAGCTACACGCATGACTCCTTCTGAAGTGATATATGGACAAAATCCACCTTCAGTTCTCTCATACTTACCTGGTGTCTCGAAGGTCCAGGCGGTTGACCAAATGCTTACAGTTCGAGAGGCTATTCTCCATACCCTCAAAGAGAATTTGGTCATGGCACAAAATCACATGAATCAACAAGCAAATCAAGGTTGCTCGGAACGTCAATTTGCATAAGGGGATCATGTGTTTCTTCGACTACAACCTTACAAGAAAAATTCCCTCGAGGCCGAGCATTGTCAAAAGCTAGCACCCAAATTTTATGGTCCTTATATTGTTCTCAAGCATGTGGGATAGGTGGCCTATCAGTAAGATTTTACCAGTCATTCGAAGCTACATGATGTGTTTCATGTTTCATGCTTAAAGAAGGTGATTGGAACTAAGTGTCAAATTCAAACCAACCTTCCCAAGTTAGCGAAGAAGGATCCATTTGGATACAACCACAAGCAGTTTTGGACCAGCGTGAGTGTCGCCTGCATCAGAGAACCATCAAGGAAGTGTTAGTCTAGTGGAAATATATAACTCCAATAGATGCCACTTGGGAACCAACTACCATTCTGCAGCAATTTCCACATCTCAAGCCTTGAGGACAAGGTTGTTTTTAAGGGGGAGGACATGTTAGGGTCCTAACCCACACATAGGTAGAACAATATATTCGGATGTAATAAAGGTCAATATTAATAAGGCCTTGCAATAAAATAGAATAAGTTGAATGTAAGAAGACCTAATAGAAGCTTCCGCTTCTAGAAGGATATTCCTTTAGATGCTTCTTTTGATAGACATATTTAGTATAAATAGGAGTCAAGGGTATGAGAACCCTAGCTTGGATATTATTGTAATAGAGCTCTACTCGACTAGAGGTTTCCCCCTCGAAGAGGCCCGTGAACATTGCTCTCAAAATCAAAGTGTTATTTCTATTGTTATTCTTATATCATTTCAATGTTATTGTGGTGATTGTTCTGGTTATATTGTTGTTATTCTGCCATTTCTAGCATTTTATTTATGTTCTACATACTTTTTATATCTGGTATATTACAAGCTCAACCTATGATGGAGAATCTACGATGGCTTGAATGTCCATATGATAATGAGAACTGGGAAGAACCCATGTTGTCGAGTGATCATTCCTAGGCACTTCAGGAGAAAACAACGAAAAATGTTCTAAATTAATTTATTTCTTCTATCACGTGTGTTGATTTTGCACAATCTTTTCCCCAATTTGAGTACATGTTTGGGGAAGAATTTCAGGAACAGTTGGACCCATGAAATTTTTATTTGACATATTTTATTTTTGAGATAGATGAATCTACCACATCTTATACCATGCCGTATGAAATTAGTCCTGGGAAATTACTACATATAAATCTCAGACTAGATGCAAACCAACAAAAACAGTTAGTAAATTCCCTTAAAGAACAATCAGGGGCATTCGCCTGGGAATACACAGATATGAAGGGTATACACCCTGACACATGCATTCACCACATATATACCCAGGCAGAATTAACACCTATTAAGCAACCCCAGAGAAGGATGAATCTGACACTCAAGGATATAGTAAAAGAAGAAATGCAGAAGTTATTGAATGTCAGCTTTATTTATCCAATATCTAGCAGTAAATGGGTATCCCCACTTGTAGTGGTTCCAAAGAAATTAACCAGAAAATGGAGAATTTGTGTCGACTTCTGGGTACTTAATAAGGCCACTCTAAAGGATTATTTTCCCCTTCCCTTCATTGACCAAGTCTTGGATACCTTTTCAGGAAAGAAATACTTTTCTTTCCTGGATGGATATAGCAGATACAACCAAATTCTCATAGCACTCGAGGATCAAGCCAATACTACTTTCACTTGTCCTTGGGGAACCTATGCCTATAGGGTCTTACCATTCTTTTTGTGTAATGCTCCTGCCACATTTCAAGGAGCATTATTAGGGATATTTGTTGACCTTATTCATGATTGTGTGGAAGTATATATGGACGACTTTACAGTTTATGACAATACTTTCCAGGAATCCCTAGATAATCTAAAGAAAGTCCTTATCATATGTCAAGAAATGAATCTATCCTTAAGTCATGAAAAATGTAAAATGTTTTTGACTGAAGGAGTAGTCTTAGTACATCACATTTCATCTGAAGGGATTAAATTGGATCCTACTAAGATTGAGGTAATCTTCAAACTTCCACCCCCAAAAACTCAAAAAGAGGTCAGAATATTTCTTGGACATGTCGGATACTACCGACGATTTATTGAGAATTTTATAAAGTTTGTCGCACCCATGTTTGGATTTCTTACAAAAGATGTTGATTTTCTTTGGACTGGCCAGTGTCAAACCACCTTTGAAACTCTAAAAGCTAAATTATTTGTGGCACCAGTTCTTAGGGGACCCAATTGGGTCCTTCCATTTCACATATCCACTGATGCGTCTGATACTACAATAGGAGGAGTATTAGGGCAGAAAGAAGACCAACAATCCTATGCCATTTATTTTGTGAGTAAGAACTTGTCCCTTGTCGAGTTAAACTATACAGTTACCGAAAAGGAATTATTGGAAGTTGTCTATGCCATCAATAAATTTTTCCATTATATCACAAGCTATGAGGTATTTGTACATACATATCACTCTGTCATTATATTTCTCATGAATAAACCCATTACCAAAGGTCGAGTAACTAGGTGGCTCATGTTATTACAAGAGTTCAATATCATCATCCTTGACCGACCTGGAAAAGAGAACTTAGTAGCTGATTTTCTTTCACGCATTAATCATGAGGGTGGTAATATTCCTATTGATGATAGTTTTCCATATGAGCATCTCTTTTCCCTCTCTATAAAAACCCCATGGTTTTCAGACATGGAAAATTATTTGGCTACTAGAAAGCTACCAGCTCATTTGTCACCTCATGAAAAGCGTCCAATTATCATGCAAAGTGCTAACTATTCTTGGGTTGGCCATGACCTTTTTCATACTGGACCAGAATTGATTATTTGTAGATGTGTCCGAGAAGATGAGATACCATAAATCCTACGAAGTTGTCATGATGGACCATGTGGTAGCCATTTTTCCAAAAAACATACAACATATAAGGTGTCGCATTCAGGTTACTATTGGCCTGGAATTTTTAAGGATGCTTCCAAATATGTGAGGATTTGTGATAGCTGTCAAAGGATAAGAAGACCCACATCAGCTGATGAAATGCCCTTACGTTCCCAAGTTATGATAGAACCTTTCGAGAAATGGGCCCTTAATTTTGTAGGACCAATTTCACCCATGTCTCGTAAGAAGAATTATATTTTGGTTTGTACAGATTATGCCACCAAGTGGGTAGAGGAAAAATCCTTATTTAGGGCTACCGAAAAATTTGTTGTTGAATTCATTTATGAAGATATATTTACCCGCTTTGGCGTTCCTCGTGAAATTGTTACAAACCAAGGCACACAATTCACTTCTAAGCTGATGAAGGAATTAACAGAGAAATATGGGATCAAGCATTGGAAGTCTTCTCCATATCACCCGCAAGCTAATGGTCAAGTAGAGTCCACAAACAAATTTTTGGAAACTATCCTAACCAAAACTGTTCAATTACACCATAGGGATTGGGTTGATAGACTTCCAGAGGCTTTGTGAGCATATCGTACCACCTGGAGAAACACCACTGGGAATACCCCCTACAAACTAGTGTATGGAAAACAAGTACTTCTACCAATTGAATTCCAAGTAAGGACTTTCTGTATTGTTGCACAATTGGGATTAGAGCTAGATGAGGGAAAAAAACAACGAGCCCTACAATTGAATGAATTGGATGAGATTAGACAAGATGTTATCCAACGGACAATGTTAGTTCAAAACCAGAGGAGCAAGTGGCATGACAAATTTATTAAGAAGAAAAATTTTCAACCTGGTGATTGGGCTTTGTTGTTTGATTCCTGATTCAAAAATTTTAAAGGCAAACTTACCACTCGGTGGTTGGGTCCTTATGAGGTAGTTACCGTGTATGATAATGGGGTTGTTAATATAAAAACAATTGATGATGGACAAGTCTCTTTCGTAGTGAATGAACATCGACTTAAACTTTACCACAAACCCATTTCCAAAGAGGATTTTCTACATGTCATGTCAACTGACAAGGCATTGGCCTTGGTGGATGGGGAAGTTCCTTCTCCCTCCCCCTTTTCTTGAAAAATTTTCTGAATTTTGATTGTACATATGTAAATAATTTAAAGTGTGTTTTTGTTGATAAACATTTTTTAGAGATCTTTGCAGATATTTATTTCACCACAAGTGGACCATTTCAAGGAGACAAAAAGGGAAGTATTTTACTTCAGAAAAAGATATTTCTATATTTGAACTTTGTTGTTTGCTTAAGCATCAGTGGAATAATGAATTCTTATTATGCTTAGAAATTGCTTGCTATGAATTAGCCATATTTTTTGCAAGATTTCTATTTTCCTTTCTCCCAAGGCATATTTAATGGAAATTTCTCATAAACTCCACCACTAGAGGATATAAGGAAGTGACACCTTGTCTTATCAAACCTTGAGGTTACTCATATAATTTCCCCAGGAACCCTGAGTAGGTGAGTAAAGTATCTTTATGAAAGAGTAGCAAGAAGGTCTGATTAGCGTTTAGCCATGGAAACATCAATATAACTTTAAAAAAAAAAAAAGTGAGTAGGGCCTGAAGATACCTTTCTGTTATTTTCCAATGGTACCATCCACTACACACTAAAAATGATTGATTATACCATATCTTTAGATAGGCTACATCCACTTAATTATCCCTTACATCAGGACAATCTATAAGGAATACATAAAGAAGAGTCATCCTTTAACATAAAAACCATCCCAGTCTTAAATAATAAAAAATCAGAGCCGCCTCCCCATCTTCTTGCAAAAAAGAAATCTTTATATAAAAATATTAAAATATGGTGGATTGGTCTCTGTTGTAAAGGGGTGTAAGAGGCTAACTCGTGGGGATACTGAATAGGTCTACTGGCAGTGGGTACCGACCTATGGTATGACTAGGTAAACCCATCGAAGTACTGAACATACTTGCTGGCGCAGGGCATTCTACCTAGCGAGGGTGATGATCTGACAAACAATAAATAAAATTCCTAAATCTTAAAACTTGTCCTGATATATGACATTACTTGTAGACAAAGATGAAAAGAAGTATGCATGGTTAAGCAAAGGTTAATGAACTCCATAAATCTTCCATTGGGAACTAACTTTAATACCATCCTAAGACTCTCTCGCCTACCTCTTCTTAACTATACATAGGATGTTTTTCCTACAGGTGGGGCCATATTTTAACCATATCATCATACTAATGTCTGAAATTTATCTCTACACTTGGAAAACTGTAAATCTTAGACTATTGGGAGAATTCACTGGTTCCCTATATCTTTGATTGTGCGGTATCACAATACTTAGGAGTGGGGGAGGGGTTTCCTAAGTTGACAAATGATAAACACTGACATCTATATTGCAATCCATGAGAACAAGAAGTAGAATCTTTGTTAAAATATTTGTTATATTGTTTTTATGATATCCTGGGCTATTATATCAGCAGTTGTTTTTATTAGTATGTTAAATTCTATACTGTTGACATCACTGTGTGTTATAAGCCTATTGTGCATTTTTATGTTTATATAATGGAAGATTTCTTGACAATTACAGATCAACAACAAACTGTTAAACTCACTACAAATCTATGTTACACACCTATGAACAGAGGAACAAGTTTTTTTATATTGTTACAGATCGATGAAAAGGAAATCAATAATGGATAATCCTATTCACACTCATCCTGTCCATGCTCCATGCTCTTGTTCACCATGATTTTCATAAATTGTCCAAGCTGATTTATATGGGTGAACATCCATTATGACGTGGATAATTTCCACTTACAAAAGAGGTCTGGATGGAGTGCTATCTGGAGGTCCAGATGGAGTGTTATCTTGATCCGGATTATTTTCGGCACGAAATGAGAGCGGAGATATAATAAAGAAATGCACATAGATATCGCAGATATTCAATAATATAACAGAAATGTATTAGAGATGCAACCATAAACACAAATATACAGTAATACATGATTTCTATTAATGAAAGAAATGTACAGAGACTGTAAAAATACAAAGTGAAAGACTCGCTAGAATGGTGGCAACTTATCTCTGAGAAGAGATGTGACGACTACTCGCATTCACAAGAAGATGATTACAATGAGGATCTGAAGGCCTTTTTTACAATAAACCGGAATTCCAAAAACCCTAGACATCCAAAAACCTAACCCTAGGAGATGAAGCGCCAAAAGTCATGTGGGCCCCGTTTGGGTAAGTTGGTGCATCAACTTCCTAGGGTCGTAACTTTTGCATACGATCTCCGTTTTAGGTGTATGATAGCTTGTTGGAAAGGTATCGTCGAGGAGATTCATTTGGGGGCTCAATAATTCCTTTGTATATCATTGAGGACATTGATCTTGAAAAACCTTCATTTGGGCCATCAAAATGGCCCCGGAAGTTAAAAATTGCTAAAAATAGTAAATTGTCAAAATTTCCAGAAAATTGTTTTGAGCCAGTCGGACAAGGTGGGTGGCCACCGATATCCACCTAGATCAATCCTCCCTCCTTAAGAAGCAATGGTATCCATTGTGTTGAGTTCCTGGGGGAGAGGGAAAAGCGTTTACTGAATCTGCATCTTGGTGAGCTGCTTGCCTTGCTGGAGATGTCGCACTGCTTAGTTTGTGAAAGTCTATCACGAACCTGTTGATGTTGAGGTTGTTCAACAAGTTGACATACATGAGAGGATAGTGTGCATAAGGAATATTTACACTTTTCTATAGCCTTGTTGACCTGCTTCTGTTGGATAGAAGGTGCTTGGGGTGAGGCTGTAGTGGTTGCAATGTCCTTCTGTTCTTCTTTTGAACAGATTGTGAAGAAGCTAAATTTTACAGTATGAGATACTACCTTGCGGCACTTTTTAGGTGAAACAGTAGTCGAAACTACCTCTGGTATTTTGTAGAGATGACCCCCCAAAGTGACAATGACACTACGAGGTCGAGACTCATAAATAGCATGGCACTTCCACATATATGGCTGGCCCAAGAGAACATCAAAGACATCCAGTGGGGAAACATCACATAATACCTCATCCTTGAAGGGTTGGATGCCATATGACAATCGACATTGTTGGTTGACATGAAGATCTCGTCCTTGGTGAAGCCACCCGATGTTGGATGGCTACGGGTGTGGTGTTGTCGACAATCCCAACTGCTTGACAACCTCTGCTAAGATGAGGTTCTTATGGCTTCCGCTATCAACAATAAAATGTAGCGGGGTCCCCTTCACCCACATCTGTGAATGAAAAAGGTGCTCCCCCTCTTCAGGATCTATTGGTTCTTCTGGTTGAATTGTTGCAGTCGCAACAATAGCAGTGGAGTTTGTGTCAATGATCTGTCCTTTACTAGTATTTTCAGAATCAGATTCTGAATCAGGGTTCGGCTCCTTGTCTTTGATCTCGGCCACCAATGACTATTTTGAGTGACATTCATCGGTGTTGTGCCAGGGGATTTTATGGAAATCGTACCATTTTTCGGTGTCCTTCTTTGTCTTCCCATGACCCTTCTTTTCCTATGTCTTGGACTGGTTTTCGGGATACTGTTTGTTAGGGTTGTCTTTGTCATACTTTGGTTGTTGCAGATTTGCAGACCCGAACTCCCATTTGTTCTGGTGCTTAAATTTCTGCTCGATTTTAACAACATATCGATAGGTAGCACCGAGTGATGAGATGTCCAGAAAATCCATTTCAGTTTGGATGTATCTGTGTAGAGCCCCACGGTATTTCAGAACCAAATGTCATTTGGAGTCTTTGATACCCAGCTTGGTGCGCAAGGTATGGAAGGTATTGGTGAACTTTGGAACTGCTTGGCCCCTCTCTTGCCGTAGTGTGATCCATCTCATGTACTGGTCCTCATAGTTCCCAACAAGGTAATATTGTTCCTTTACCGCATCCACAAAAAAATCTCAAGTGGGATCGTCCCCATATAGTTCAGAGTCCTCTGTGGAACTCTGCTCCCAATAAGTTTCCCACCAATGTTTGACATGGAGGAGAGATTTAAGGAGTGCGAAGGTGATCTTTTCTTTGTCGGAAAATTTGTGAACAGAGAAATAACCTTCTAGAAGATTTAACCATTTGTCTAGGGATTCTGCATCTATCTGTCCTTCAAATACAGGAATATCAAAATTAAATTGTACCTTGAAAGGCGAGGTGCCTCCAAAGTGGTTTCTTGATGAAGATGTGCATGTTGCTATTGACAGGCGTTGAAGGATGTGGGAAAAATTCTCCATCATTTCGTCCCTCTGTCGCATGAGAGCTTGCTCAAGCAACAGACTGATAGGATCATCTGCTCCATCGTTTTTCTTTTCTTCCACCATTGAGGGTTTCTTGGGTGTGTGAGAGTGATTTTCCTCAAGAGAGACAAGATCGAGACCCAACTTGCTATACTCGAACCTCGTCGGGGACATGCACTGAAAAAACGATCAAGAACAGCCTGCTCTGATACCACTGATCTGGATTATTTTCGGCACAAAATGAGAGCGGAGATATAATAAAGAAATGCACAGAGATATCACAGATACTCAATAATATAACATAAATGTATCAAAGATACAACCATAAAAACAAATATATAGTAATACACAATTTCTATTAATGAAAGAAATGTATAGAAACTATAAAAATACAAAGTGAAAGACTCGCTAGAATGGTGGCAGCTTATCTCTGAGAAGAGATGTGACGGCTACTCGCATTCACAAGAAGATGATTACAATGAGGCTTTGAAGGCCTTTTTTACAATAAACCGGAATGCCAAAAACCCTAGACATCCAAAAACCTAACCCTAGGAGATGAAGCGCCAAAAGTCATGTGGGCCCCATTTGGGTAAGACTTTGGTGCATCAACTTCTCGGGGTCGTAACTTTTGCATACGATCTCTGTTTTAGGAGTATGATAGCCCGTTGGAAAGGTATCGTCGAGAAGATTCATTTTTGGGGGCTCAATGATTCCTTTGGCTATCATTGAGAACCTCGATCTAAAAAAACCTTCATTTGGGCCCTCAAAATGGCCTCGGAAGATAAAAATTGCTAAAAATAGTAAATTGCCAAAATTGCCAAAAAACTGTTTTGAGCCAATTGGACAAGGTGGGTGGCCATCGATATCCACCTAGATCATATCTGGAGGACCGGATGGAGTTCCATCTAGAAGAAAAGATGAAGTGCCATATGGAGGATCGGGTGAGGCATGTATATATTGTAAATGACCACGATTGTGTGCATAAATGATCGTTTTAATTGATAAACCTGTGCAATGGTAAGTTAAGATGGGTTGAATGGTATTTTTTCAAAATTCATGTTTGTAATTTAAATAAAAAAATTTAATGCATTTTTATGATCAAATGTCCAAGTCAAAGACTTGGACATTGATCTAATTCTCACATAATTTCAATTGCCTCCAAAGTACACCACCATTCAAAATTCAAATGTTGTGCAATCATAGTTGCACATGGCGATTGTTTGTGATGAATTTTCCCACAGATTCAACCATTTCCACCTCAATTGCATTAAAAATCAGGTATTTTTCCCCAATTACCATTCCACTCATCCCTTTCTTACTGTGTCACACTCACCCTCTGATCGATTCCTTTATACCTCTCATCCTCTACATTGTAACCATGCCCAAATGTTATGAACCATCCTCCTACGCCGAGATTCTAGCCATTCCCGAATTCGCAGAGTATAGAGATATCTTCCTTCGCGTAGGGTGGGGACCATTCTTGGCTAGTCTGCAGGGTCATGACGATGGTGTCTCACTACAATTCGCTCTTGGGTTCGATTGGAGGTTGGCTCACATAGGTTATCTGGCCTTCTTGGTCTCTGGAGATTTTATTGCCTCAGCCACGAAATTGCCATGAGTTGGGGATTGATGGTTCAAACACCATCAATTGCCATGTCCAAGCTATAATAGAGTATTCAAGCCTGAATTTCAAAATGTTTCTGGAGCCAAAGGGTACTCAAAAGAATGGATCAAGGATGAATTGATTAACCCCATGATCATAATTACCAGGCTCATCATTTGTGAAGGTAGGTACTATGTTTTAAAAGCTTGTCATTTTCGTCTGTTAGCCCATTTTCAATTCAATAAACCCTTGAATTTTTCTTTCTACTTCCTAAAAAGTATTGAGAAAATGTCGTCCCAATTTCATACAAGTTTGGCCAACCCTCACAACAATTTATTCCACCATGGCCTCATCAAATTGCTTGTTATAACTGAATTGACAAAATAGAGCAAGACATGGGATGAATTCCTCTACCAATTCTCAAACCGCCATATTACAATCGAGACAAGAAAAATATCAGTTGATTCATGGGTTGTCACTCCATATAAGCCTCATTCTCTGAAAACTCCAAACCCTCCAACTCAAACTATCTCTCTGTCTGATCAAAAGGCCAAGAAAATTATTGATTCCCCTACAGCATCATCTGGTAAGAAAATAAAAAAACTTGTTGATAATTCCCCATTTCCTTCAACACTTGTTGATCCTCAACCTAAGAAGCTACAAGATGCATTTCAGCAAGACTTTCCTTCAGTCCCTACAAAAATAAGAGGAGCCAAACGATTCAAGGGGGAATCTTTTCGAAGAAGCACTGAAGTACGAGTGGAAAACCCAATGTAAAATCTCCAAGAACTTCGGATCCTATCCAATTATCTTTCGATCATGAAATCCCCCATAAAAGACTCAGAGAAGTTTCTATAGAAGAGTTTGATCCTGATAAAGAGGTCAAATCTGAACCTATTATACCTAGTCTCTCTCACAAAAACATTGTTACTCCTTCCTCCCAGATGCCTACATCGTCTTCCAAAGTTTATATACCTTCTACATCCATCAAGGGATCCAAGTCATCTTCTTTTGAACCATTTGATCATACCCCAGTTATTGAGAAATTGCAACAATAAAATGCTCAGTTGCTTCAACAATTGGAAGAACAAAAAACTATGGATAGGAATCTGCATCATGACAATGTTGTATTGCAAGAAAAAGTGAATTCTCTTCAGGGATTGGTTGATCAAATGACCACCACCAATAGCATCCTCTAGATGCAATTAAAACATCTTATAAAAAGGCCCAAGACAAAATCCCTAGGGCAAGAGGGAGAAGCTTCTAAAGCTAATCCCCCCCCTCCTTCACGAGTATAGTTATGTTGAGAGATTCATTTTTGTTTGCAGAGGGACCTACAAATCCTTAGGCGTGGGGGTAATGTTGGGTTCATGTTTTGACTATTTTTTTTCAATGTCCAAATCCTTTTTGCATGCGATATTATATATGATATGCTCTCATTTAGCCATTTTGAAGTTATTCTCAAATATTTCGCCATAAATCGCACAAGGTATTTATAATTATTGTTTTTGCAATGATTTTATGATTAATTCAGCTCAATTAAATGTTTATGAAGATTTAACGCTTTGGCTTTCTTTCAACAGGTCGGAATCGCAATCTGATCCTCCATCTGGTAGCTCATCCGACACTCTATTCAACACTTGATATGACACTTGGAGCACATAGGAGCTGGCATTTGGTACATTGGAGTCCTTTGGTGGATGAATTGGGGATGTGGGTTTTATTCCCCCTCGTGCCCTCCAGCTATAGAGCTCGACACACCTCGGATTGGGCAGTTGCAGTGACCATTGAGTGGCACACAAAGACTATTAAGGAATATGCTTATGTTGAAGTGAATTTAATGAATTTACTATTTTTAGAGAGGATCGACCCTTCCATTAGTCGACCTCTCAAGCTCTGTAATCACCTATAAATACCACTGACTATGACACGAAGAGGAGATGAATTTTATTATTTGATATAGACATTATCACCATTTTTGTTATATACTCTGTTTTTATGCTTAATGACAGTGTTGCGTTAATTTAGCGACTGTGTTTTCTGGTTGGAGTGTTTCCACGACCTTCTGGGGGGGCACCAGTGGTCTAGGTGATTGTTTCTATTAGTACATATTTATAGTTGTCTAGTTTCCCTTCTTAGATTTCGAAATCGTTTCTTCATTGTGTAAATTTCTCAATTTCAATTGTTGTTGTGTGTATATCTTAATTGCAGATTGCTTATCTAATTCATCTTCCTGTACACTTTCTCTAAATTACATATTTATTTCTGAATTGTGTATATCATAGAGGGACATCCATGGTTGTGTGTTAATGTTTATATCTTGTTTGCAAGTTGTAGAAGCTAGTTAATTACATTGTTATGTCTTTTTCTTCCTAGCTATAAGTTACTCTGCAAAGTACTAATTTAGATAGGTTTATTTGTAGCTTTGATAGATCAATTGCTTTAGTTTTGACAGAGTACTAATTTAGATAGGTTTATTTGTAATTTCAAATTCTCTCTGTAGGTCTGTTTCATTTGTTAATTTTGCCTCAACATGATAGGATAGAAATGGATTTTGAGTTGTAATTTCTAATTAGCATTAGTCAAGAGTTTGTAGGTTTGCACAGAGTGCTTTTATTGTCATCTTAGTCATGAATTTGAATTAGGATTTTTAATTAAGTGTTGATTAGGATTTTTAATTAAGTGTTGATTATGATTTTATAGCTTTGCTTGAGTTAGTGATTTTGAATAGGGTACTTTCCAGCAGTTGTGTGATAAAGTGAATGATTGATGTTGAATTTTTTTTGCACAATGTTTAAAGATCTCATGGATTCCAAGAGCACTTAGTGTTACTTTTATGATGGAAAAACTCTCTATAGACCGCCTTATCCATACTTTACATTTCTCTATAGAAATTAGCATTGATTTAATTGCACTTGAGTTATCATTGGTAGTTAGATGCCATCGTGATCCTATTCGCCACCGAAGACACAATCATCACATCTAAATACGGTCACAACACTCTTTCTTTTAGTTAAGTAGATTAATGTTTATTATTTGCAAGATAGAACTAGTTGTGAGTTCTTTTTAAGAATAGAGTTCACTTTTTAAGATAGTTTTGATAGTTTAATTGCTTTTTCACTCAGAGATAGATAGATCAAATAATTCAGAAATAGATTACTTGTTGTTTGATTATTCAAAAATATATTTAATAGATTAAATAGATTTGAAATAGGTTTCTTTTTATTTGCTTATTTAGAGATAGTTCATAGTCCTAGATTGTTTAAGGTTACTTAGGTCAAATAGTTCATAGTTATAGAATTGCTTGAAGCTCATTAATTGAAGGTTTCTTTACATATATTTTGTTGTTTAAATAGTTTTTGAAATTCATCACTTTAAAAAGTAAAATTGAAAATTAAAAAGAGTGTTGATCCCTAGGGTAAACTATCTCCTTAGCTAGCCACTATTGAAGAGAAATCCCCCTGTGGACAAGTGGATTCTCTCGAGGTCCCTAGACTCCAAAGACCAAGACAGAAAGTGCTTAACATGGACACTGAATTCCTTTTAGATCTAATCAAGCTAATGAATGAAAGAGAAAGAGAAAGATATGTACCTTATGAACGACGTTTGTCCTTGCAAATTCCAAGTTGAGCTTCGATATTGAGAGCTTTGATAGGTCCTGCAAAACAAACAAAGGCACAAAATACTTCCTATTATACTGATATTAGCTCAAACATAGATCCATCTACTGCAGACAAACTTATATGGAACAAGTACAAGTTTGAAGGAAACAGGCCAAGCATTGATTGTATTAATGAGAACAAGTAAAGGTATTTACAATCCTTTGAATGAAGGTGCAACAGCTTCTTCCAGTTCTCCTTGCCCAACCCCTTTGCTCAATCAATCTACACTGATTGCTTTGATGGCATCTCACTCATGAGATCATAAGTTCGATGCAATTCTCAATCTCCATTCCCTGTCAATACCACTTATAAGATCATAAGTTTGGTATCTCAAATTTGTATCTCTATCATGTACTGTATGTTTCCTATAAGATCATAGGTTTCATACCTCCAATATTTTCTCTATCTATCATGTATTGTATGTTTCCTATGAGATCATAGGTTTCATACCTCCAATATTTCCTCTATCATCTTGTACCTTTCACCATGAGAAGGCCTCCTTATATAAGTTTTGAGAGGCCCAACCACTTGAGAGATCTTTGGGATAAGTTGAGGATTTATCTCCTTCAGTTGAGGATCTTCCCTAAGATCATGCCTTGAGATCATATTCGAATCCAACCACCTTCAGATATTGAGGGGATCTTTCCCTCATTCTTCTCAACAAACCAAATTTTGCCCAGAAAAGGTAGTGTTCCCCCAAAAGGGGCACCAAAGCATTATAACGTTCCCCCAAAAGGGTACAGGGAGTGTCGACGCTTCTTGACAGTGTATAGGGGAGCTCTCCTCTCCAAAATCCATTTTTTGATGGTTTTTTCAGTGGCAAAAGGCTTGTACTCCCTGTCAACTGATGTCTCTTCTTCCAAACTGGCCTTTGAGGTGTCTCAAGTGTCTTTGTGATGTTGTTAGAGGCACGACATGGGAAATATGGTAGTATGATGTTTGTGACACTTGCAACACTTATAGTCAAGATGTGACACTTGTGGACAAGATGCGACACTTACAACACTTGTAATGATGACACTTGTGACACTATCGAAGTGAGTAATTTTTAGGTGTAACAAAATGCCCCCCAAAGTACGAAGTTAGAAGACGATGATGATTGAAGTACTTTGTAGACTTTTTTGAGCAAGGGTATGTATGCAGAGAGGCTGGAAAAAGCTGCACACAACCATCAAACAAATATTATGACATGTTTCAAACCCAAGTCAGGCATACCTATGCTTGGGTGATAAAGAATTTTTAGGTATGGCTGCCATAAAATACACTGCGGATCCATAATTATATTGGTAAAAGGGATATAGCCACCAATGATACAAAGTGGATCTATGTAACAGTATATGTGTCAATGTTCAAGAGAAACTCCGACGCAACCTAGGTAAAGTACATATCAGAGTGAATCACTCAACCCAGGGTCTTCTTACCGATCCCAATGTAGTACAAATCTAACCATGTGAATAGATGTATTGATGTCAAACATGGTAGAAACCACTTGATTATCAGTCAATGATGTAAACCAGTAACAAGCGTGAGGGAGATAACCATTGGTGTCAATGATTCCCAAGGTACTCTAGTACATTCCAATGAATGTGAATGGATGAGTTGAAGTTGAACATCTGTGGAATCATCCGATCAGAGGTCAATGATGTAAACCCACTGTCAAACGTGAGGAGGCATGCCATTGAGGCATGCAGGTCCCAAAGTACTAACTGGTTTCTAAGTATAGTTCCTGGATAATGTGTTGAAGTCGACATGAATAGACTCGTCGAAGGAGGGCCTTGATTTATCCCCCATCAACAACATGAAACAGACACATATATGTAATTGGTGGATCAAATGAACATGGACTGACATGGGTATTGAAACAAGATATTTGTGATGGCTGACTCTCGAGGTAGATACTTCCCTTGAACGCTGAGGCACGACAGCAGAAACCCGACATGGACCAAAACTTGATGATGCAGTGGATGTTGTGACTTACATCAAGTGACCTAAAGGAGTAAAAGAAACTCAAAGGATTGGCTTAGTGCAAAGGTTCAGCGGATTAAAATGCGTGCAAATACAAAGTGTCATGTTCAAGTGCGACTCTAAGAGTGACTGGTAATGTTCTCAAAAAACTACTTGGCTTGTTTCCTTCAATTTTTCCCCCATCCAGATAGACGAGTACCTCTTTTTAATTTAACGATCTCAAGGAGGGTAACACATGCTCGATATAACTCACCTTCGGTAATTCCCTCTTCCTTTGTTTAACGAACTGGAAGAAGTAAGGGTTCGGTCCCATATGTTCCCTTCAATGCATGATTGTTTTAACGAGTCCATAGAAGGTAAACTCGGTAGTTTTTCATTTTTAGAGAGTCTGAAAATGACTTAAAGAAGACTCCAATGTTGTCCTTTTTCGTAATGTTAGTCTTGCGAGGCCGAAAAAGAGATAAACTACCACTCAAAAGACGCTTGTTCAAACATTTTAATGAGTGTGAAAGGAAGCAAGATCACTTGACAATATTTTCATGTTTAGAGAGTCTGAAAAGAGATTAAAGATGACTCCAGGGGGTTCCTTTTTCATGTATCCATATAGGTCCGAAAAAGAGATAAAAGTTTACCCGAATGCATTCTCATGTATTTACGAGCATGAGAAAGAACAAAGACTAAGCTCGGTATGCCCCCAGCTTGAAAGCTAGTGGCTAAACTCCAGAATGATCATCAAAGGCTGAAGACATGCCCTCCAAGCTTCAATTCATTCACTGACTTTGAGTTTGTCACCAATTTTTGTACTAGATGGAGAAAAAGGATACAGGTGGATGAAATGAAGGTTCAAATACAAGACTTAACGAAAGACTCGACTAGACATCTACAAGATCCAACGAAAGACTCGACATGATGGGAGAGGTGTCTGTTTCATTTTTTAATGAGCTTGACACAGGAAAAGAACTATGCCCAGGGCTCCAGGTTCAATCCCCGAATTGTTGTTTCATTTTTTAACGAGCTTGTGACAGAGAGAAAAACTATGCTTGTGACCTCAAGGTATAACCTCCAGACCACTGTTTCATTTTTTAACAAGATTTACACAGAAATGGGAACTATGCTCATGACTCTCCTTAATCATGGCTTCCGAGAGAATAATGCTCTGGAAGGACACCATGTCAAGGGACAAAACTTGGTCATGGCTTCCAAGAGATCTTCACTGGATGGAAGAAAATCACTCTGGAAGGAATACATGTCGAGGGTCACGAGAGGGGTAAGGAGATCAGGCTCCAACAGCCCTACCGAAGAGATCACCATGTCAACTACCAGATCTAAGTCATCGGAATTCGAAGTCATGGGAGACAATGCCACATAATTAACATGTGGTGGGGGCGATACTGTCTACATATAAGAACCATTTAAGGAGGTAATCAAGTCAGGACCAATGAATGAAAGTTGATCAATAGTCACAATTATTCCATTGTGAGGGAAATATATCAAACGAAAAAGAGTGGATGGACACAATAACTTTCATGGCATAGACATAATCCCACCCAAGGAGTAAAGCAAAATCCAAGGGGTCTCGGACTACCATGACATCAATAAAGACAGTTTTCCCTCCCAAAGTTACAGGAAACTGAGGAAGAGTCCCTAAAGGTTGACTCATTCTTTTGTTGAAAGCTAACAGATTCTACATAACCGGGGCAAGTTGAGGACAACCCAAAGTGTGCCAAGCAACAAAGGACAAAATACTAACGGACGCACCTTCATCTATCAGTGTTTGATGAGCGTCCCGACCACAAACCTGTACTATAATTTGAAAAGGAATGTGATAGGGAAGACAAGGTCCAGTTATTGCACCCCAATCAAAACGGATGGCCTCATTGCTTGAAGGAGGCTCCACAAGAGGAGGAGGAATGCCCCCCAGCTCGGTATATTCTGTATCGACGAGAAAAACATGGGCAGTATCGGGTTTATTTTCTATAGGGAGAGTAGGATCGACCGATGATGGGATCGAATCCACCACGTTGGTACTCTTTAGAGGAAGAGTGGGATTGATCGATGAAGTAACCGGAGCAACCACTTTTTCACTCCTCAATGGAGGAGTGGGATCGACCGATGGTGGGATCGGATCGACCGCTTTGGTTTCACTCTTTTGATGAGGAGTGGGGCTGATCGATGACGGAACTGGATCAGCTATTTGGGTTTGTGGTTCAATCGAGGAGGAAACTAGATTGACCACCTGATCAACCAGACTGACCGAGGATGGAACCGGATTGACCAGTCCCTCAACTAACGATGGGTTGGGGGAAATCTTATGATAACCTTTTGGAAGTTGAATTTTTTCCAAAAGAGAAGAAGCCTCATCCATACGAGGACAAAGGTGAGAGTAATGGTCACCTTCGCATAACATGCAAGGGAATTTGATAGTTTTCTTCTTCTTACCAACCTTAACGTCACTAGTTGACAGAGTATCACCAACATGACCAGCAGGGGCCGATGACGTGGAGGACCAAAATTCTAAGACCTTGGGAATACCAAGGAAATCCCTCAAAAAATGGTCACCCTTACAAAGACTGCAAGGGAATTTGGGTTTCGGATTCTTCATTTTAACCTTATTGACCTCACAAAAACTCCCAGTAATATTAATAGTAGTTGGTTGCTCGGATCCAGCATTTGATGTAGTTGGAGGCTTAGTCCCCTTCTGGTTCTTCTTATTTTATTTATGTTTCTTCTTATTATTATTAACCTGGTTACTTGCTTCAGAGCTTTCACTAGGCGAAGAAGGAGAAATGGAAGGAGACCTAACGGATGAAGAAGGAGAAAGGTCGACATGAGGTTGATATGTGGGCGGTGTGCTTACATATGAAGCACTTGCATTCAAGATCACCGGAGTGGAAAACAACCATACTAGTAACCTAATTGTGAGACCTGGAAGGCTCAAAGTAGCAATGTAAGGAGGACCAATGTTTCCGTAAGAAGGAAAAACAAAGGGTTCCCCTGGCAAAGGGGTTCCTTCATTGGTCATCCCGGGAACTGACGCCATAAAAATAAATCTCCAACCTAGATTCTTCCAGGGAGAACAAACAACACACGCTAAAAATCTAGTAAGCAAGAAAGCAAACAAAACCTTCTCACAATGAGCACACTAGTTGGTGATGAAATCCAACGTCACGGGAACAAAGTAAGAAGGGGTTGAGATAGAGCGGGTGGAAAAGTTACGTTGACGACCTGCTTAACGGTCTTACACCCTGGTGCAAGCTCCCACACATAATCGTGGGTATACCTGTTAGCAACAAAAAATGTAATGATATTTTTGAAAGCCTGTTCATATCCCTCTCATTTTAACTTTTTATTTTTGTGGCCAATGTCTTATCCATTCTAGTTCTTCATGGATTTTCTGACAATTGCTTTTGCCCAGCATCCTTAAATTTTCCCATTTTGACCTGCAAAACCAAAAATGATCAAATGTCGCTCAAGATTTTTAGTTTGGATGTATTCCTAGTGTTTATTGGCATTTTTGAAAAAAATTATCAAAGCAAGAGAGGTGTGTGCTTTTAAGTGGCTCAATAAACTTAAAACTATATTATCATATGCCTAGTCCAATCTAGCTTCTAGTTTTAATCGATTTCACTAAAATTTGGGAAACCATAGGCCAACTCTAGATTCAAGTTAGCAATCAAGCCACAATTCTATGTATCAAGCCACACAACATACAAGCCCAGCATCGAGCTCCATATCCTGTCCACACCTCATAGACATAACAATAAAAGTCTTGGTACATATGAAGGCTGTAATATATGGCAGTTAGAAGTCATGAGAGCAGTGAGACACACGAAATATACACAGAAAAATAGATTGTATTACTATATTGTTACACACATACATAGCTACATATATAGCTGGATTCAGATCCAACTAACTCCACTCTTGGAGGGATAGGTTGAGAGAATATCTCAACATCCTCCTACAAATCTTCAAAGCAATCTTCAACTCAACATAATCATTAATTCTAACACCCTCCCTTAATGATTACATTACAAATAAACCACATATTACAATTCTCAAATCACAACATAGATTTCTGTCTGATCTGGTCTTCATCARCACTCTCACCCACTCTGACATCTCCCGGTTTACGCTCTTTCTTCTCCACAACTTCGAGCTTCCCTCTCGACTCATTTAAGATAAAAAACACTTCTGACCATCTTTGATGAATTTGTAGGATCAAAGATTCTTGACACCCCCGAAGAAGARTCTAGATACTAAACCACCCTATTGAAATACTTCCATCTGTGAAATAATCCCGAAGAATAAATTTCAACAGTTTTGTAGGAAAGTACTCTAATTACGGAATGTATTCAGCAATCAATCCTCCAAAATGACCTTTTTTTTTTTTTTATAGAAAATTCACTGCAGGCTTCTATCTCACGCAGTCACACAAAATTTCACGAACATTAGAAACATTTTACTGTCAAGTCCACTGTAGTTTCTGAAAATGAGAGAATGCTCGCRTTTACTACTGTCAGCTGAAGCTTTTCGAGCTCTGCAAAGGATTTCACCAGCAAGCTCTTTTTCTTCTCGCAATGGATGCTAATGATAATATTTCTGTTCACCTMGCGTATCTCAATCTCGGGAGTCAGCACTCCTGTAACAGCTGTGTCTGTATCCTGATCATCGGCAGAGAGTTCCGTCTTCTTCATATACAGAACTGAATGCACAGTCTTCATATACAGAACTCTTATGGCTGCAACAATCAAACTCCATTTTGTGGCAAGCACACAGCAATTCTGGATCGCCCAATCTCTCCTTCACGCTAGCAGGTTTACACAGGTGGATTCGTAGTTGCAGCTTCTACAGTAGCAAATTAATCTGCACAGAAACTTACAACAATCTCTAAAAATATTCTTCTACCTTCACACGCACTAATCCTATCTATTTACATAGGATTACTATTTATGGCTCTCACATTTTCCTGGGCACTCCCGTGAGGGATTAAGCCCAGCTAGGCTCTGATACCAAGTTAGAAATCATGAGAGCAGTGAGACACACGAAATATACACAGAAAAATAGATTGTATTACTATATTGTTACACACATGCATAGCTACATATATAGCTGGATTCAGATCCAACTAACTCCACTCTTGGAGGGATAGGTTGAGAGAATATCTCAACATCCTCCTACAAATCTTCAAACCAATCTCCAACTCAACATAATCATTAATTCTAACAATGGCATCCTGATTTATGTGGGATTTTATCCAAAAACAAATAATAAAAAACGCAGAGGTTGCCAAGTGCTAGATTGCAGGTGCCCTATTGATCACTGATCGTTTTCAGATGTCATATGCAGAGGTTAAAAGTACATAATGCCAAATGTCCGATATTGTAGGTGCCTTTCTCCAAGCTGAATCAAACGATGATACAAGTGCCACATGCTTTCCAAGGTTAAGGTGTCTTGTGCCCAGTAAACATGTTTCAGGTTACAGGTCTCAAAAGTTTGTGCAAAGATTGATTTCAATGTCTATCTTTACAGAGACATAAGTAGTATTTATCCGATCATATGTTTCACCAGTAAAAATATCAACAGGACTGTTCAGAGATGAATGGGTATCTAGGTTTCAAAATTTGTTAGCTACCAGTATGAAGAACAAACGCGTGACTACTTGTGCCTCTTCATTACGAAAAGCATATCGAGCCATGAATGCAGGGAAGAATCTGTCTGGTAGCAGTTGGCCACGAGATGATCTACAGGTCGACACACCAAAACCACAAGTGTCGATTTCTATCTCTTTTATAATGATCTATGTCTTTAATTTATTGGCAGCCAAACCTGTATATCAAGAATGATTTCGCAGATGAAGATCGCCCCTCCATTGAACACTCAACAAATCAGTAGCAACGATTTTCAGGGTTTCAATGTTTTCATCACAATTTTCTGAGGTGGAAAAGGCAAAGTTTGAGGAAGAGATTTTGAATCAGTTGAAGCCAAGGCAGAACGTAGCATAGACTGGAATCAAGAAGCACCAATTCTTTCAGAAGATATTGGTTCACAAGGTGCCATAGGGAGGTTAAAAATTGTATATATGTTATTTCCATTCAAGAATTTACAGATTGCCCTTCTTCATATGGTGCTCAAAGCCAGATCTGAAACAAGGATTGGATGTCTGATCGATGAGATCATTTGATGATTCTTCTAGGTCATGATCTCGATTCTCAGACTCTAGAACACTTGATGTTCTTTTTCTCTAATATGTCAATGGATATCATCATCCATGGATCCCGAGGTCTCCACACTGGATGGGAGTCGAGGCCCAGTGAGTAATCGATCATGACATAATTGCCTCAGGAGTCTCTTATGATTCAAGAATTTACAAGGCTTATTAAGAGTGTCAGTTTGAAGCTACTTATCAATTCAATTTACTCATACATAAGAATTAGTTGTAGATTCCCTTTACAATCTTGCAGAGGTCAATATGGACTACCGATCAAGGCTTTCTAATGAATGTTGGGAAATAGGGATACTTCTAAAGATAATTTAATCACCTCACCCACTATCAGAAGTGTGTCGGAAAGTTGCTTTGACAATAGAAATTCTGGCATGTGAGCCTCAAAACAGAGCACTTTGTATGGAAAATCTTACAATGATACTCCAAGATATACCATCTTATTTCCCATGTAGTATGGACGTTGTGCAGTGATTCGTAATTCAGGAGATCTATTAAAAACATATCCTCATAAATCTAGAAGAAGATCCCAAGATATAAATGAGGATTCAGTTTTGCATTCTCGAAACTATTCTTTAAACTGTGCTTTCGGTGTCTTAGTGAGGCTTGCACAGTTTCTCTTAACAACCGAAAACAGGGCTTTCAGTGGATTACATGCTATAATTTTGAACTCTTAACCACCAAAAGCGCAGAGATAGACAGATCGACCTACTTTTTGCCTAGATCTCAGTTTTTTTCTCCCAGAAGGCAGAAGGATGATTCTTATCGAAGGATAATAATTAAATGCATATATATTAGCTCTCTATTCCCAGGTTTTGAGGCAGGAGCAAAGGGGAAAAGGTTATAGAACTTTTTCTATTTTTGGTCTAGATATGCCCAGGTGTCAAAACAAGATCTTGAGCTACCTCGTCATATCCTTGAATTCTGTTGAAGATATCAAGATGATTCGAGAAGTTCTTTTTCTTCTAAAGGATAATTCATGTGGCACTTAAAGACTCAATTTTAAATGGGATCTAATCCCTTAGATGTAGGATCTAAGTTCTAGCTGTTGTATTTGATTTTACTTAGAGATTTATTTAGATTTGAGATCCATTTATTTCAGGTTCTAGAAACTATTTGTAACGGCTATAAAGCCAAGAACATTCGATGAACAAGGGGGGGGGGGATTCAGTCCTTGAGGCTGAAGGTTCGATTTTGAGTTCTATAATCTATTTTTGTTGTATAAAATACACTTTCTTTAATATATTAAGCCTGCAAGCTTCTTTCATTTGTTATTGTCAGACTCTCCTTCATCTTTGTCTATGCGTATGAGTTGAAATCGTTCTTTTCTCTATGTCAAATGGTCCCATGGTAACTATCATCTTACTTTTGACTGTTAAGCAAGAATCATAAGCATTTTTGGCTAGTTTGTTGACCCATCATATATATTGCCTATGTATGTTCTGGTTAACTAATTGGTTTTCTTATCCATTTGTTTTACAAACCTATCTGATAATAGCTCCTGAAGGCCTTGTATTGCAAGAATATAGCTAGACTGTATTGAAGATACAATCCAGTGATTAAGATATTCATCGTGATCCAAACCCACACCTATTATTGAGAAAATAGTTACCAAAAAGATTAAGTTACCAGGCATCTCTGATATACAGCCTAAGAGAGTTTCCTGGAGTGATAACAAATTGGCTTCGTTTCCAGGGAGAAGAGACTGAATCTTAGCTTCCCTGGGAGACGACATAGATCCAGCTTTGATGATAGACAAATCCTGGACATCATTTGGTTGTAAACATCTATCTGGCGACTCCATGAAGGACGGATTCAGTGGCGACTCCATTGTTCTGAAATCTGTTGGCGACCCCACTGGTATGAAATGAACAAGATCTTAGCTAAGAGGTATGCCTTTTGTGATTTTTCAAAGATTGTTGGTTTCCCTAATCCAGTACCTAGTAGAGATGAATGGGAAAGAAGCATTCCCAAATTTCGAGGAGAAGAGTGGGAAGTTCCAGCTGAACACTTGCTGGATTTTCATGACTTTATTCATCGGCTTGAAATTGTGCATGAGGATGTTCAGATCAAGCTCTTCGGTTTGTCATTATAGGGGATTGCTCGTGATTGGTATCGGTCACTCCCTGTTACCAGTATCAGTTCTTTGGCAGATTTTCATGCTGCCTTTCATTTGTTTTGCAAAGAAATATTTGTAGATGATCTTCTATATCCTGAATGTTGTCACGAATTCAATTTATTGAATGAAGAACTAAACATTCATGAAGATTTTACTGCAGTAGATACTTGGGATAGCCTACAGTTTCCAGATTTGCAGATCAAGGGAATTTGTAGTAACCATGAGGAACAAAATTTTCAAGGACTGTCTCATCTCCAGCTAGAGTATCAGGAAAATTCTCCTTCTCCTTATGAATATGTACTTTCAAATTATGATGAAGAACGAGGTGATATTTTTCCAAGTCTATTTCAAGATCCTATTGTTGATACTTCTATACAAGAATATTCATTTTTATCATTAGAATCTTATCTTTATGCTCCTACATTTGATCAACATAGTGACGAGGAAGAAGATTTTAAGGTTTGTGAAGACTTATTGCCTACTAAAATTTCACCTAGTTCTTCTTTTCAGCAGAGAGATAATCAAAAATGTCTGCATGCTACAATTGATGCTTGTTACGAATCTGTTGTTCAAAAGTCTAATGAAAATCTTTTTAGTTTTGATATATCCTGCAAAGACATTATTGTTGGAGAGGAAATCATTTGCTATGATAAGTCAGCATATCATCATGATGGATTCAAATTACAGAGATATGGTGAAGAGGAGCAGAAAATTTCAGATCACCAATTGAGCTTGCATGTTTTTCCGACAGATGTCAAGCAACCTATATTCAACCTTGAGATCAATCAAGGCAGCCAGAAACAAAATTTCATTCATTTGGGACAGCAGCAAGAAGAGGTATTTCTTTGTGGTTTTTATGATCCCGTTGTTGATTATCTTGAGATTATGAGAAGCATATATGTTAAAATATTTGTGTTAGGTGAAAGTCGGCTTTATCATCTCTTCAAACCACTTTCCTATTCGATGTACATTCTTTTATTTTTTGGGTCAAGATCAAGAACAAGTTCAGTGAATCATTGTCTGACATGGCTTCATTGGAAGCATGAGTTTACTTTATTAAGCATCAGTGTAATGGTTAGAGTAGGAGTATATAGAGAATAAGCTCGCCATCGAGCACGATATCCTTTTCAGTATAGTAGTTTGCATCGGGAACTTGTGTTCAACACTTTGTTAGAGTTTGAATAAGTTGCAGGAGTTGGATTAGGTTTTGAAATCATATTTTTACACTCCATAGCCTAATGGATGCGAGGCATTGCTAGCAGGTTTACAGTTGAACATTTTTGGACAAATTGTAGAGATCTAGTGAGGCTATTAATGACTCCATAGCCCAATGGAATTGACAGAAATACAAAATTGTGGATGATTGCAGAGCAGGATACATGCATGCTACAGGTTTGCAAGGAACCAGTTGTAAAGGCCATATGACTCCATGCCCAATGGTAAAAGCTAGATGACTCCATGTCCAATGGTAAAGGCGATTGGAACTACTAGGTTCTTGGAAACCTTGTAGGGAGGTCTCCATCCCAGTTGGAGCCAGATGTTAGCAACAAAAAATGTAATGGTATTTTTGAAAGCATGTTCATATCCCTCTCATTTTTACTTGTTATTTTTGTGGCCAATGTCTTATCCATTCTAGTTCTTCATGGATTTTCTGACGATTGCTTTTGCCCAACATCCTTAAATTTTCCCCTTTTGACCTGCAAAACCAAAAATGATCAAATGTCACTCAAGATTTTTAGTTTGGATGTATTCCTAGTGTTTATTGGCATTTTTGTAAAAAATTATCAAAGAAAGAGAGGTGTGTGCTTTTAAGTGGCTCAATAAACTTAAAACTATATTATCATATGCCTAGTCCAATCTAGCTTCTGGTTTTAATCGATTTCACTAAAATTTGGGAAACCATAGGACAACTCTCGAGTCAAGTTAGCAGTCAATCCACAAGTCTATGTATCAAGCCACACAACATACAAGCCCATCGTCGAGCTCCATATCCTATCCACACCTCATCGACATAACAATAAAAGTCTTGGTACATATGAAGGCTGTAATATATGGCATCCCGATTTATGTGGGATTTTATCCACAAACAAATAATAAAAAACGCAGAGGTTGCCAAGTGCTAGATCCCAGGTTCCCTATTGATCACTGATCATTTTTAGATGTCATACGCAGAGGTTAAAAGTACATAATGCCAAATGTCCGAGATTGTAGGTTCCTTTCGCCAAGATGAATCAAACGATGATACAAGTGCCACATGCTTTCCAAGGTTAAGGTGTATTGCACCCAGTAAACATGTTTCAGGTTACAGGTCCCAAAAGTTTGTGCAAAGATTGATTTCGATGTCTATATTTACAGAGACATAAGTGGTATTTATCCGATCATATGTTTCACCAGTAAAAATATCAACAGGACTGTTCAGAGATGAATGGGTATATAGGTTTCAAAATTTGTTAGCTGCCAGTATGAAGAACAAATGCATGACTACTTGTGCCTCTTCATTACGAAAAGCATATCGAGCCATGAATGTAGGGAAGGATCTATCCAGTAGCAGTTGACCACGAGATGATCTACAGGTTGACACACCAAAACCACAAGTGTTGATTTCTATCTCTTTTCTAATGATCTATGTATTTAATTTCTTGGAAACCAAACCTGTATATCAAGAATGATTTCGCAGGTGAATATCGCCCCTCCATTGAACACTCAACAAATCGGTAGCAACGATTTTCAGGGTTTCAATGTTTTCATCACAATTTTTTGAGGTGGAAAAGGAAAAGTTTGAGGAAGAGATTTTGAATCAGTTGAAGCCAAGGTAGAACATAGCATAGACTGGAATCAAGAAGCACCAATTCTTTCAGAAGATATTAGTTCACAAGGTGCCACAGGGAGGTTAAAAACTGTATATATGTTATTTCCATTAAAGAATTTATAGATCGCCCTTCTTCATATGTAATAAACCAGATATAAAAAGTATGTAGAATAGAAATAAACTGCTAGAAATGGTAGATCAACAGTAATATAACTAGCATAATCTCCACAATAACACAGAAATGATATCGAACAACAGAAATAGCACTTTGATTCAGAAATAAATGTTCACGGGCCTCTTCGAGGGGGCAACCTCCAGTCAAGCAATGCTCTGTTACAATAATCTCCAAGCTAGGGTTTTCATACCCTCGACACTTATTTATACTAAATATGTCTATCAGGAGAAGCATCTAGAGGAAGATCCTTCTAGAAGCGGAAGCTTCTATTAGGTCTTCTTACATCCACCTTATTCTATTTTATTGAAAGGCCTTATTAATATTGAACTTTATTACATCCAAATATATTTCTCTACCTATGTGTGGGTTAGGACCCCAACATGTCTGTCCCCTTAAAAACAACCTTTTCCTCAAGGCTTGAGATGGGGAAACTGCTACAGAATGGTAGTTGGTTCCCAAGTGGCATCTGCTGGAGTTGTATCTTTCCACTGGACTATCACTTCCCTGATGGTTCTCTGATGCAGGGGACGCTCACGCTAGTCGAAAACTTCTTCTGGCTGTAGCCAAATGGATCCTTCTTCAACTAACTCGGGAAGGTTGGTTTGAATTTGGCACCTAGTTCCAATCACCTACTTTAAGCATGAAACATGAAAAACAAGATGTAGCTTTGAATGATTGGGTAGAGCTAATTGATAGGTGACTTGTCCCACACGCTTGAGAACTGTATAAGGACCATAAAATTTGGGCGCTAGCTTCTGACAATGGTCAGCCTTGAGGGAAGTTTGCTTGTATGGTTGCAGTCGCAGAAACACCTGATCCCCTTCTACAAATTGACATTCAGAGCGATCTTGATATGCTTGTTTCTTCATGCGATTATGTTCCATGACCAAGTTCTCTTTGAGGGTACGGAGAATATCCTGTCAAACTATAAGTGTTTGGTCAACCGCCTGGACCTTCGAGGTACCCGATAAGTATGAGAGAACTGAAGGTGGCTTCTGTCCATATACCACTTCAAAAGGAGTCATGCATGTAGTTGTATGGTAGGAAGTGTTGTACCACCATTCAGCTAGGGGTAACCATTGAGCCCACTGATTTTTCTTTTCAGAGGAAAAACACCTTAGATATGTTTCCAAACACTTGTTGACAAATTTCGTTTGACCATCAGTCTGGGGATGGTAAGTTTTGCCTAGATGAAATTGGGTGCCCTGTAGCTTGAACGGTTCTTGCCAAAAATTGCTTGTGAAAGTTGGGTCACGATCAGAAACAATAGAGTGCAGCATGCCATGAAGCTTGAAGACTTGGTCCATGAAAATTTGAGCCACCATGGATGCAGTAAATGGGTGTTGAAGAGTGCAGAAATAAGCATACTTGGAAAGGCGATCCACAACCACCATTACGACTGATTTATTTCTCAATTTGGGTAAGCCGGTAATAAATTCCATGGAGATATCCTTCTAAATAGCAGGTGGAATCAGAAGTGGTTGTAGTGTGCCTGGAGATTTGACTGTTTCTCCCTTGTTGCATTGACACACATCACATTTAGCGACAAAATTACGGATGTCCTGTTTCATACCATCCCAGAAAAAAGAACATTTGACCCTGTCATAGGTTTTGGTGAACCCGTGCCCCATTGTGGGTGTAGCATGAAGCTCAGAAAGTACCATGGATTTAAGCTTTGATTGTTTACTTAAATACAAACGGACTTTGTATCGAAGCTCATTCTGGAGCCAAGAGTACCCTAGGGGAGCTGGAGCATTGGTCTACAATTGTTGGATCAGATGCGAACTTTTGGGATCTTGTAGCCATTCCTGGCGAATAGCTTAGAGCCAATCTGGTACAATGAAGGAAAGAGAAAAAATGGATCCTTCATCTTCATATTTTTGGGATAGTGCATCCACCACCACATTGTCTTTTCCTTTCTTAAAAATGATCTCATAATCATATCCAAAGAGTTTAGTCACCCATTGTTGTTGCTCCGGGGAGAAAATGCGTTGTTCCATAAAGTACTTGAGGCTTTGATGGTCTGTCTTAATTTGGAAATGTTTCCCCAAGAGATAAGGGCACCACAGATAAACGGCATGCAGAATAGCCAACATTTCCTTTTCATAGATGGGTTTTCCAAGATTCCTTTCAGATAGTTTCTTGCTTGTGAAGGCCAAAGGTCGACCCTCTTGCATAAGGACAACACTGATTCCTTTCCCTGAGGCATCACATTCCAACACAAAGGTCTTTGTGAAATCAGGAAGGGCCAAAATTGGAGTGGTGCACATGGCCATCTTCAAGGTTTGGAAAGCTTGAGCAGTGGCTAGAGTCCAAGTGAAAGAGTTCTTTTTGAGGAGAGCAGTGAGAGGTGCTACAATCTTTCCATAATTCTTAACAAACTTGTGATAATACCATGTTAAGCCCAAAAATCCCCGCAAGCTTTTGAGAGTCTTTGGGTGCGGCCAGTCTTTCATAGCTTCAATCTTTTTCGGATCCACCCTGATGCCATCCTTGCCAACCAGATGACCCAAGTATTCTACTTATGAGGCACCAAAGGCACATTTAGACTGTTTCAGGAAAAGTTGGTGCTAAGAGAGTAGATGGAGAACTCGATCCACATGAGTAAGATGGTATGTCCAGGTTTTTCTATAGATGAGGATATCATCAAAGAAAACTAAGACAAAATCACGGAGAAAATGACAGAAGACATGATTCATGAGGCTTTGGAACGTGGAGGGGGTATTACACAAGCCAAATGGCATGACCAAAAACTCATAGTGGCCCTCATGAGTTTGAAAGGTCGTCTTTGGAATGTCTGCCTCTTTCATACGTATCTGGTGATAGCCCAAGCGAAGATCAAGTTTAGTAAAGAATTGTGCACCACTCAATTCATCCAAGAGGTCATCAATGACAGGAATGGGAAATTTGTCTTTAATGGTCAGTTTGTTGAGGGCACGGAAGTCAGGACACATTCTCCAAGAACCTTATTTCTTCAGGACCATGACTACAGGAGAAGAGAAAGGGATCGTACTAGGGTGGATAATGTCTGCAGTAAGGAGTTCCTGGACCATATTCTCAATTTCATTTTTTTTTGAAAAGGGGTGGTGATACGGATGGATATTGGGAGGAAGGCTTCCAGGTACAAGGGAAATGGAATGATCATGAACACCGCGAGAAGGAGGGAGTCCTTGGGGAGTGGAAAATACCATTTGATGTTTAGAATGGAGGGCTTGGAGGTCTTGCGGCACCGGGGGTGTCTTTATTTCTTGTATGGCATGGAGCTGGGAAATGACACCAGAATGACCTTTTTTGAGCAGCTTTTCCATGCAATGGGAACTAATGACCTCAGGTGACCCAGCAATGATGCCTTGGAATTTATATTGGTGGCCTTCTTGGTCGAATTGCATGGTTAATTCCTTAAAATCCATGAGAATGGGACCCAAAGTCCTTAGCCAGTCTACATCCAACACTATGTCACAACCACCCATGTCGATAGCAAGCATATGGGATTTTAGGTGGTAGTCACCGATTTGGAGACGCACATTTTCACAGTGCCCTCCACATTTCATGGAACCACCATTGGGAATCATGATTTGGAAATTGTTGATGGCATGGATGTAGCAATGAGTTTCTTGGGAAATGTGGCGATGAATAAAATTATGGGTGCTTCCACTATCAACCAGAATGATGACCTTCTGATGCTTGATGTAATCAATTAACTTGAGGGTTTGGGGGGCAGAGAAGCCAGTGAGAGCACTGAGGGAAATGATCAGTTCCACTTTGGGAGGGTCTGAGGGAGGGGTTATGCACTACCACTCAAAGGGGTACCAACAGGGGTTACAAGGGTGGCCAACAGAGGTGCGCTTAAGAACCACTTGTATTTCTTACATGTATGAATCCCTCAACCGCGGGTTTATGCGCGTAACACCAGATCTCTGTGGCTTAAAGATGCCGGAATACGTCTCTACCCTGAAAAAACATTTCCCACAATTTCTGCCAAGGAAAGTGCTCTAATACCACTTGTAATATACCAAATATAAAAAGTATGCAGAACAGAAATAAAATGCTAGAAATGGTAGAACGACAGTAATATAACTAGCATAATCTCCACAATAACACAGAAATGATATCGAACAACAACAAAAATAGCACTTTGATTCATAAAGAAATCTTCACGAGCCTCTTTGAGGGGGCAACCTCCAGTCGAGTAGTGCTCTGTTACAATAATCTCCAAGCTAGGGTTTTCATACCCTCAACCCTTATTTATACTAAATATGTCTATCAAGAGAAGCATCTAGAGGAAGATCCTTCTAGAAGCGGAAGCTTCTATTAGGTCTTCTTACATCCACCTTATTCTATTTTATTGAAAGGCCTTATTAATATTGACCTTTATTACATCTGAATATATTGCTCTACCTATGTGCGGGTTAGGACCCTAACATCATATGGCATGCAAAGCCAAATCTAAAAAAGGATTGGATGTCTGATCGATGAGATCGTTTGATGATTCTTCTGGGTCATGATCTCGATGCTCAAACTCTAGAACACTAGATGTTCTTTTTTCTCTAATATGTCAATGGATATCATCATCCATGGATCTCGAGGTCTCCACACTGGATGGGAGTCGAGGCCCAGTGAGCAATCGGTCATGGCAGAATTGCCTCAGGAGTTTCTTATGATTCAAGAATTTACAAGGCTTATTAAGAGTGTCAGTTTGAAGCTACTTATCAAATCAATTTACTCATACATAGGCATTAGTTGTAGCTTCTCTTTACAATATTGCAGATGTCAATATGGACTACCGATCAAGGCTTTCTAATGAACGCTGGGAAATAGGGAGACTTCTAAAGATAATTTAATCACATCACCCACTATCAGAAGTGTGCCGGAAAGTTGCTTTGACAATAGAAAGTATGGCATGTGAGCCTCAAAACATAGCACTTTGTATAGAAAAGCTTACAATGATACTCCAAGATATACCATCTTATTTCCCATGTAGTATGGACGTTGTGCAGTGATTAGTAATTCAAGAGATCTATTAAAAACATATCCTCGTAAATCTAGAAGAAGAAGATCCCAAGCTATAAATGAGGATTCAGTTTTTCATTCTCGAAACTATTCTTTAAACTATGCTTTCAGTGTCTTAGTCAGGCTTGCACAGATGCTCTTAACAACCGAAAACAGGGCTTTCAGTGGATTGCATGCTATAATTTTGACCTCTTAACCACCAAAAGTGCAAAGATAGCCAGATCGACCTACTTTTTCCCCAGATATCAGTTTTTTGCTCCCGGAAGGCAGAAGGATGATTCTTATCGAAGGATAATAATTGAATGCATATATATCATCTCTCTATTCCCAGGTTTTGAGGCAGGAGCAAAGGAGAAAAGGTTATAGAACTTTTTCTATTTTTGGTCTAGATATGCCCAGGTGTCAGAACAAGATCTTGAGCTGCCTCGTCATCTCCTTGAATTTTGCTGAAGATATCAAGATGATTCGATAAGTCCTTTTTCTTCTCAAGGATAATTCATGTGGCACTTAAAGACTCAATTTTAAATGGATCTAATCCCTTAGACGTAGGATCTAAGTTCTAGCTGTTGTATTTGATTTTACTTAGAGATTTATTTAGATTTGAGATCCATTTATTTCAGGATTTGGAAACTGTTTGTAATGGCTATA
>ML794259.1:324746-353997 GCA_009831015.1 Picea engelmannii
GTGGAATTCAGTCCTTGAGGCTGAAGGTTCGATTTTGAGTTCTATAATCTACTGTTCTTGTATAAAAGACACTTTCTTTAATATATTAAGCCTGCAAGCTTATTTCATTTGTTATTGTCAGACTCTCCTTCATCTTTGTCTATGCATATGAGTTGAAATCATTCTTTTGTCTATGTTTAATGGTCCCGTGGTAACTGTCATCTTACTTTTGACTGTTAAGAAAGAATCATAAGCATCTTTGGCTAGTTTGTTGACCCATCATATATATTGCCTATGTATGTTCTAGTTAACTGATTGGTTTTCTTATCCATTTGTTTTACAAACCTATCTGATAATAGCTCCTAAAGGCCTTGTATTGCAAGAATATAGCTGGACTGCCTTGAAGATACAATCTAGTGATTAAGATATTCATCTTGATCCAAACCCACACCTATTATTGAGAAAATAGTTACCAAAAAGATTAAGTTACCAGGCATCTCTGATATACAGCCTAGGAGAGTTTCCTAAAGTGATAACAATACCCTCCAAGGAGCCCGAGTGAGTCTGGCCAACGTCAATTCCAGGTACCGTGAATACTTTCCCCTTCACAGTCACCTTGTGCAAAGACCCTAAATAGATAGGCCGCTAAGGTTACCAACTACAACAATGATGCCTGGGGAAACATTTGACAGTCTGATCCACGCGCAAGGGCAGGGTATCTAGCTCGAAATCAACTTGAAAGGCTTCCACTGATCATTGTGGGTATACCTTCAAGCGACCCCCATAATACACGCAATCTCTACACCAAGACCAACAAAGCAGGGTGAATAACTCTTCCAGTCTCAATGCGACCTTGTGATTGACCCTTGTGTGAGAAGGGATTCCCAGGACAAAATGTAATAAGTGGATTTCATCGCTCCCTAACTCAAGATTCTATGTTTTTTTGCAGCTTTGGAAAGTTATCTTTCACACCTATTCAAAAGCCCTACAACTAATCTAATGTAGGTTTGCTACCAGAAAAACATAAAAATGTCTAATCAATTTTATAAGAGCTTTATTTTATGGTTGTTGTTATTCACAAGGAAAAATGGTGTGGACAATATGGTGTTTTTACCAACTCGAAAGTTATGCAAAGAGATGAAGATGAAATATTTTTATTTCGATGAAATCTATGCTACGAGAAGGAGAAAACATTCATCATCCTAAAATTCCAAAAAGACACGTAATCCCACTACTTCAAATGAAAGCATTCAAGGAAGACAATAAAATGCGAAGAAGAAACCAAGAGATGATAGGGAGAAAGAGGAACCACTCAAAACCAATTGCTTGGGAAAATGACCGCAAAGATCAAAAGGAAAAGTGCAAAAGACCTTTGAATATCCTTACCAAAGTTTTCACTCAATCAGATAAATGAGAAGAAAATGACAAATCGACTCTAAGACAAAGAATGACTTGAAGGTAAGGAAAAACATAAAAATTCCAAACAAAAGGTGATCAATCCTTAGAAAATAGGGTGTTGAAAACCAATACCAAGATGGACTGAGAGTATGAGATCTTGAGCAAATGCAAGAGGCAGAAACTGAACCCAGAAACTAAAAAAATTAAAGGTTTTTTCACTGAAAATAGGGTAGCACTCTGGTGTAAGGGGCACCAGAGTGTTATAACGCTCTATGAAAGACCAATAGGGAGCATTGGCGCTCTGATAACAACGGCAGGGGAGCACTTTGCTACAAAATCTCAGAAAAGTTCCCAGAAACTAAAAAATTCAAGAAAATTTAGTCAATCAGGGTGATCATGATGACATAAAGAGGCAATCAAACCAATATAAGAATAAAAAAGACAATATGGAGAAGATCAAATCAGTGGGAAAAGGGCCAAAACAAGATCTAGGAAAGGAAACAAAAAATCAGAGCTCTACCTACAAAAATCAGAGCTCTCCCCATTGGAGTCGCTAATTTCTGTTGAAGAGAAATCCCCCAGTGGACAAGTGGATTCTCTCGAGGTCCCTAGAATCCTAAGACCAAGACAGAAAGTGATTAACATGGACATTGAATTCCTTTTAGATATAATCAAGCTAATGAATGAAAGAGAAAGAGAAAGATATGTACCTTATGAACGACGTTTGTCCTTGCAAAGTCCAGGTTGAGCTTCGATCTTGAGCTCTTTGATAGGTCCTGCAAAACAAACAAAGGCACAAAAGACTTCCTATTCTATTGAGATCAGCTCAAACATAGATCCATCTACTGTAGACAAACTTGTATGGGACAAGTACAAGTTTGAAAGAAACAGGCCAAGCATTGATTGTATTAATGAGAGCAAGTAAAAGTACTTACAATCCTTTGAATGAAGGTGCGACAACTTCTTTCAGTTCTCCTTGTCCAACCCCTTTGCTCAATCAATCTGCATTAATTACTTTGATGGCATATCACTCATGAGATCATAAGTTCGATCCAATTCTCAATCTCCATTCCATGTCAATACCACTTATGAGATCATAAGTTTGGTATCTCAAATTTGTATCTCTATCATGTACTATATGTTGCCTATGAGATCATAGGTTTCATACCTCCAATCTTTTCTCTATCTATCATGTATTGTATGTTGCCTATGAGATCATAGGTTTCATACCTCCAATCTTTCCTATATCATCTTGTACCTTTCACCATGAGAAGGCCTCCTTATATAATCTTTGAGAGGCCCAACCACTTGAGAAATATTTGGGATAAGTTGAGGATTTCTCTCCTTCAGTTGAGGATCTTCCCTAAGATCATGCCTTGAGATCATATTCGAATCCAACCACCTTCAGCTATTGAGGGGATCTTTCCCTCATTCTTCTCAACAAACCAAATTTTGCCCAGAAAAGGTATCACTCCCCCAAAAGGGTCACCGGAGCATTATAACGCTCCCCCAAAAGGGTACAGGGAGCGTTAGCACTTCCTGACAATGTATAGGGGAGCGCTCCTCTCCAAAATCCATTTTTGGATGGTTCTTTCAGTGGCAAAAGGCTTGTACTCCCTGTCAACTGATGTCTCTTCTTCCAAACTGGCCTTTGAGGTGTCTCAAGTGTCTTTGTGATGTCGTTAGAGGCACGACATGGGAAATATGGCAGTATGATGTTTGTGACACTTGTAGACAAGATGTGACACTTACAACACTTGTAATGCCGACACTTGTGACACTATCGAAGTGAGTAATTTTGAGGTGTAACAACCACTCTTTCCATTATCTTTTATTTCTTCCTTGGCTCATACTGTGCCACAACTCTAAGTTTACTTACCCTGGGTTGAAAATTTAATTGAGGGAATTAGGGAATATAGAATACCCATGATGGATTGAAAGAATAAATTTTTTAAAGGGATTGTTAATGTAATTAGATGATGTGTCATGAAAGAGAACAAAAGCATATTCAAATATTATTGACTTGGATATTGTTGGCACCACCATTGAAGTCTCAGACCCGAAATTTATTTCCAATTCAATGCTTATGACTCGACAAAAATTTGAGGAAAAAATTGAAGGACTGAAGAAAGCATCAACTGAAAAGTTCGACAGTATGGTTGAGTTCACACATGATGATATCAATAGTTGTCTTGTTGAATATACCAATAAAAATGAAGAGATTTAAAATACTTTACAACATTTATCTATTGACTATAGAGAGGTCGAGCACGAGTTGTTTAATATTAAAGTGAAACAAGAAGTGACCATTGCCCCGTTAAGGGGCTATATTAATAAATGGTTAAACAAATCTATTGTCAAGATTTTTGAAATACCAGCAGAAGCAGTTACAATCAGACCTCTAACTTCCACAAACAAGAGTACAAAAGATGTATCAATAAGCAAGTAAAGGCAAGAGATTCATTCATAGTAAGTCTATGATGATCGCATATTTCTTCCCTTATCAGTTTTTCATCCAATTATTTTTCTTCTTTAACTAGAAAAGTATAATTGAATCCTAATAACCTCCTCTTTGTCTTCTTTCCATATTATGTTGTTTGAGATCCACCCATGCTCCTCTTTCTATTTCATACTTTATTGTACATGTTTTATTTATGGTCCATGGGAGCCCTAATCCCAGTTCATTAGAAAAATGCCCTAATTTTATGCACTATAAAAAACATTATTATTTTTTTAGAAATCCCAAAGAATTAATTCGGGATCAATTTTGACTGTATTTTATAACTCTGAGTTTTGAGTATAAAGTATTTGAAATTGGTCTATAATAATATTCTTTCGAGCTCTATAAGTATTACTCTTTAAAAGTTCTCACATGAAAACGAGAAATCTTTCTTTTATTTTGAATGTGATCAGAATATTTATTTTTGTTATGATGGATGTGAGGACATTTTTTTATTTTCTATAATGTGTGATGTTTGAGATTCCTGGTCCCAAGCTCAGGAATTATCTTTATAAACGTTCTTTTACTTTTCAACATTTTTATTTTTCTTGAGCATTGAAGATTGGACTATATTATGTGGTATGGTCCCATATTATTCTTGATTTGAAATTACGAATAATATCATAAGCCAAAGAGGGGTACCACCTCTTTAAAAATGCAGGAGGATTCATATCCTCGTGAGGTTGTCGTTTCGGTCCTGACAGATTCAAACACCAACATTTTTGGCGACTCCACTAGAGAACAAACTTAAATATTTTAAGTTGGTTTTAGACCACAAAATCATATGACTTTGACTCGGGCTAATCAACCCCAATTAGAAATCAGATTAAACAACCAATGTAATATTCTTCACTAGTTATACAATCTTTCAATAACAACAACTGGAACTAGAGAAGAACTAGAGAAGAACTAGAAAGGTCTTGGGAAACACTAGTTCAAGAAGAAGAAAGAGAAATTATCCAAAGACAAAGAAGAGACAAAATGAAATATCAGAGAAACAAAAGATAAGATCGAAGAGTGCAAGATCAAGGCGGGAATTGAATTTGGATGAATACAGAGGACCAATCACTAGAAACAAGAGAAAGCAGTTGTGCACCTCAAAAATTGAAAACCATCCTCTTGAAGAAAAGGAGAAACTTTCAGGCATGGCTGATAGAGAAGATCGAAGAGAAGAAAGACATGAAGAGAGACGAGAAGAAAGGCATGAGGAAAGGAGACATGAAGAAATACATGAAGGAATATGAGAACAAAGGTATAGAAACCTAAGAACGGTAAGGGACTCCCCCCTTGACCTTCGAGGAGAACAACATGATCTCCTTGTTATTCCTAAAGGCACTTTGAAGACATTTTCCGGAGATGGAATGATTGAAACTAAAATACATGTTGATTTATTTTTGGATTTTTTTTATTTCCATCTTATCGAACATGATGATGTGATGGTAAGATTGTTTCTCCAAACTTTGTCGGGCCAAGATTATGAATGGTACACATCATTTCCCACAAGATCAATAGACTCATTTGATGATCTTGAAACGATGTTCTTAAACATGTTTTCTCCTCCAGTCTCTTATCATACTCTTCCTACCAACTTCACCCAAATATGTCTAAAGAAAAGTGAAAGGATAAGAGATTTCAATTTCAGATTCAATAAAATATTGAATAAAATCCCTGAAGAAAAGAGGCCTAATGATCCAGTAATAATTGGTTGCTACAAAAATGCCATGTCATCCAATGTGAAGTTCTCTATTAGAGATTCTCAAATTGAGACTTTAGATGAAGCAATGATCAAATCAACAGAGATGGAGGAAATCATGATTGAAACATGGGTTGACCCTGACATTATCCTTGGAAGAATGCAAAGGAAGATAGATAATTTGAATATTGTTGATCAAGGAGCATCTAGTACAAAGAAGAATGAAGAGAAAAATCCATGGCCTTGTTAAAATCAAGTAGTCGGTGAAGTATTCTTTAAAGGAAATATCCCGAATGTGAAAAAAAATCTCATTGCATCTCAGGAGACGAAGCAAAGAATGGAGATTGCACAGATGAAAAGAACCATCAGACAAATGTAGAATGAAATAACAAAACTAAGAAGGAATGATAATTACATGCCTAATATAAGGATGTCGGTTCCAGAGAAAAGAAGGAACCCTACCTAAGAACACGGAATGAGGTTTGAAAATGTCGACAATCAACAAATACAAAGGGTTCCCAGACAACCAACTTTGAACGCCATAATACTTGATGAGCCATACAATGAGAAAATGGTCGAACCAAAAAATGATTATATGTCAGAATAAATTTTTGAATTAATATAGATGGATGGATGTGAGACATCCATGTATATATTTCAAGAATATGAAATGATCTTATCTCGCAAGAAAACATTGTCCAAAAACGGACACTTGTAAATAAGTCCAAGAATAAAGAGAATTATGAAAAAGAAAAAGAAAAATATAATGAGAAAGATAAGGAGAAAGAGAGTGATAAAAGTAAAGAGACTAGCACAAAATTCAAAAAGTAACAAAAGACTCTCAATCCTCTTTAGATGGTATACAATGTTGTTGATGATCTACGCAAGTTAAGAATTACTCTGCCTTTTAAAGAAGTAGTAAAAATTCCCCAACCGAGGTAAAACATTCCAAAACTATTGGATGAGCCAACTGGGAGAATTGAAGCAGTGATTTCAAACCCAAAGCGAATTCAGAATACATCAGTGGTGAAATTAAGAGGCAAAGTTCCACCTTTCTACATTTTAATAGAGAATCATGACGTTGTGCTTCACAATTGTCTGGTAGATTCTAGTGAGACAAACAACACCATTCCTTTTGCGATGATGGAGGCACTTGGCATGAGCTGCACCAAGTACTATGAAATAGGTGAAAGCATCTATGCAATTGATTCCAGGAAGGTACCATCCTATGGAGAAATTAAGGATTTTTATGCCTGGATTACCGTCGCTTCCCATATTATTACAATTTTCACTATTGTGGTGGTAGATATACCTCCAACATATGGAGTTGTCCTTGGAAGAGATTGGTATTCCATGATTTCTAGCTATATAATGAATGATGGAAGTTGTATGATGTTTCCTGACAAAGATAGAGTAATGATCAAGGTTCCTCGCAAACCCAAGAGACCGTTTTCTTTCAAAAAAAGGATAATGAATTGATGGAAGATTAAATAGATGTTGGTATTGGGAATTATTCCATCCTAGATATGGAACGAATTGAGGAAATAAAGAAATAATATAATTACTTCGTTGGGTATTGGAGGATGTCGTTTAATGGAGCTTGTTCAATATCATGGGGTGGAGTTGGGATTGTACTCAAAATCCCTGAGAAGGTCGCATACCCACATGCCATCAAACTTGAGTTCCCTTGTACAGATAATGAAGCAGAGTATGAATCCCTAATTCAAGGGATGATCCTGGCACTAGAGATGAAGATTGAATATTTGATTATGACCGGGGACTCGAAGTTGGTAATAAATCAGATCACTCAGAAGTATAAGATTAAAAAGGAAAGGCTCAAGCTATATTTCAAAAGAGTGAATGAATTAATGGACACTTTTAGTTCCTTCAATATATCTTTTATTTCAAGGGATAAAAATAAAAAAGAATATTTTTTAGCATTGATCGCTTCATTGTCAGATCCATATGACATCAAAAGTGAGACATCTTTTCAAGTGAAAAGATTTTTTCGACCTTCAGTACCAGATAACCAAGATTATATCCAAGTATTTGAGAATGATGAAGACTTAAAAAAAAATTGGCAAATGAAAATGATGGTGAAGTTAACAATATTGCTCTTGTTCCAAATAATTTTGTCCAATATGAGTCTCTTTTCACAAGAGAAGATCATAGAAAAAGTCTCTAGAAAGAAGTATCAGTCCAGAAAGTACAAGAAACGAAGAAAGTCAATATTGGAACTGATAGTTCCCAGAAGTACGTAAATTTGGGATTTGATTGTACATTTGAAGAACTTGATCAATATATCACCCTTTTCAAGGAATATTTGATGCTTTTTCTTGGAGCTATGATGATCTGAAAACATATGATAAATCAATATTTCAACATATTATTCCATTAAGAGAAGGAGAAAATCCCTTTAAGAAGAAAATAAGAATGATGAATCCCAATTCAAAACCATTGGTAAAGATCGAGTTGGAGAAATTAAAGAAAGTTAGAATAATATATCCCATCAGACATTCTGATTGCATCTCAAACCCAGTGGTTGTAAGGAAAAAGACCGGGGAAATTCGTATGTGTGTGGATTTTAGAGATCTCAATAAATCAAGTGTAAAAGAAAATTATCCTCTTCCTAGCATGGCATTCCTTATTCAATAAGTTATTGGGTTTGCTTGTATATCCATGTTAGATGGATTTTTTGGATACAATCAAGTTTTAGTTGCAGAGGAAGACAGGCCTAAGACGACTTTTATAACACCTTGGGAGACATATGTGTACCCTCATATTCCATTTGGTTTGAAAAATGTTGGAGCTACTTTCCAAAGGTCTATGGACCACACATTTCAAGGTTTGATAGGAATATTCATGGTGGATTACCAGGATGATCTAACGATCCATTCAAAGGCAAGAAAAGAACATATACATCATCTGAGGCAAGTGTTTGAAAGATATGGATTGTCTGGGGTTTCTCTGAATCTGAAGAAATGTTTGTTTGTTGTAGTTGAATCGAAGTTGTTGGGTCATATTTTCTGTAAATAAGGAATTTATATTGATCCAGAGAGGGTCAAGGCTATCAATGAACTCAATCCTCTGTCTTCTAAGAAAGGAGTGCAATTGTTTTTTGGAAAGATAAATTTTGTGTGGAGGTTTGTTCCTGATTATGCGAGCATAGTAAAACCAATTAATCTATTTTTGAAGAAATACTAGAGGTTTGAATGGACTTAAGACACATAGGAGGCCTTTAATAATATTAAAAGGGAAATTACTACAGCACCAATGCTCATCAACCCTAATTTTCAAAGGGATTTTATCATGTATTCTTTTGCTACAGAAAGTGTCGTGGCATCGGTCCTTACCCAAATAAATTTTAAAGGTGAATAATTACTAATCAAATTTATGAGTAAGACTCTCCATGACTACGAATTAAGATAATCAGAGTTGAAGAAGCAAGCCTTATCTCTCGTGAAAGCAGTAGTTCATTTTCGGACCTATATTTTAAATTCTCATGTCATAGCATATGTTCCATCCTCCCTAGTAAATATTCTTTTGAACCAACAAATAAGAGAAGGGAAATGAGCAAATTGATTGGAAAAAATTCAGGAGTATGACATTGAAATCAAGCCTTTGAAAGCATTAAGAGGGCAAGGATTGTGCAAACTCATTATGGATAGTGATGCCTTGAATGGAGTGATTTCAGTTTCAATTGGAAAGCCTATGTTTGGCTTGGAGTGGTAAAAAGATATTGTATTCTATTTAAAATATGGTCAATTTCCCACCATCATGACTCTAGAGGAAAGAATATATTTAAAGATGAAGTAAGGCCAGTATGTATTGATTGTTGAGATATTGTTCAGCAGAAACTATGGTCACATGTTGTTGAGATGTTTAGATGAAAGGAAGGCCACAAGAGTTTCAAGAAGGAATATGTGGAGGAAATTTTCACCTACTACTAAAACACATAAAATAATAAGGGTCGGATATTATTGGCCATCAATTTTCAAGGATTCATATGCGATGGTGAGAAGAGTCCTTCCCTGTCAACAATTATCATGAAATATGAAGAGATCTGCAATGCCTTTGCAACCCATAACAGTAGAAAAACCATTCACACAATGGGGGTTGGATGTCATTGGGCCAATAAACCCAAAATCAAGTAAGGGGCACATGTATATTCTCACTACTACAAATTATTTCATGAAATGGCAGGAAGCAACAACATTGAAAAAGGATGATTCTAACAAATTAATTAAATTCCTCAAGGACAATACCTTGTCGATATTTGGTGTTCTATAGAAATTTATTACAGACAATGGCTCAATTTTCATTGGATCAAAGTTCACAAAATTTTTTGGAGAATATGGTATTGTTATGGGACAATCATCGAATTATTATCCACAGGGAAATGGCCTTGACGAATCTACAAATAAGACATTGATTCAAATCCCGAAGAAGACTACTAATCGAAATCAGAAAAATTGGCATTTGAAGTTGACATACGCTTTATGGGAAATAAGAATGACACCAAAGGATAGCACTAGGATGTCTCCTTACATGTTGGTTTATGGAAAGGTAGCGAAGATGCCAATTAGCCTTGAATTGAATGCTTCGACTTATGCAGTCAACTTGGAAGACACTAAATATAATCCCCCTTTTCAGAAGAGATTGAATCAACTCTTGAGATTAGAAGAAGAAAGAAGTGAGGCTTTGAAGAAAATATCACAGAGGAAACAAAATGGTAAAAAATATTTTGATCAAAGTGAAACAATCAAGAATTTTCGAAAGGGAGAATTGGTGTTGCTCTGAAACAAAGAGAAAGAGAAGTCGTCACTGCATACAGAGTTCGAAGCACTCTGGATTGGGCCTTACCTCATTAAGAAAACTATGGGTTTCAACTCATACATGTTGAAATATATTAAGGGAAAGATGTTGATGTTTCCTATCAACAAGCAACACTTGAAAAGTTTCTTCGCTTGAGATACTTTGATTAATTTTTACACATTTTTATTTTATTTTGTACATCCTCACTGTTTTGAATCCATTTCCCAAAGGATAAAACATTTGGTCATGAGATTTAGGATTATTGACAACCCGTAAGGGGTTATTATCCCACACTTCGAGCCAGTTGTTGAACCCCTTTTGTTCTTCCCCTTCTGTTATTTTTTCCCTCTTATTTATCCCCTTTCTTTCCCCTCTATAAATTTTCTTCCCCGCATATCCAATACATCCTTTCCCTTTCTCGGTTTTGTTGAACTTACCATACATAGTCATTTTTTTTCCATTTTAGCGGGTTGACGGACTCGTGGAGGTTTTTTATGATTCCTTTTCTTATAAGATCAATCTGCCCCAACACTTAGTTTATTTTCTCTATCGTGGACTCGTGGACTTGCAATTGGTGCCTTTTCATCTCTCACAAGTCATCTCATAAACCTCAACACTTAACCATTTCATAGCCACTTCATCTATTACAAAATCTCGGACTCACGGACTTGCATTTTTGTTCCCAAGTCTCACTCCGACTCTTTGCCATGAAGTGTCCCATTCTTTCACATTTATCGAGTCACATTTAATGTTATTCTTATAGACTCAACTGCTAAATTTATTTCTGAAAAGGTCATTAATTAATGATGTTTATATCGAGGTAATTCACATTTATTTCAAGTTAATGATTTCATCCAAATAAATCTAACTTAAGGGTCACTTTACTGTGCTAAGTAGTATTACAAAGAACTTCCAAGATTTCCAAAATACCAATAGAAGCAGTTACAACCGACCCTCTAACTTCCACAAACAAGAGTACAAAAGATGTAGCAACAAGCAAGTAAAGGCGAGAGATTCCATCATAGTAAGTCTATGCCAATCACATATTTCTTCCCTTATCATTTTTTCATCCATTTATTCTTCTTATTTAACTAGAAAAGTATAACTGAATCATGATAACCTCCTCTTTGTCTTCTTTCCATATTCTGTTGTTCGAGATCCTCCCATGCTCCTCTTTCTATTTCATACTTTCTTTTACATGTTTTCTTTATAGTCTGTGGGAACCCCAATCCTAGTCCATTGGACAAACGCCTTAATTTCATGCACTGTAACAAACATTATTATTTTTTGAGAAATCCCAGAGAACTAATTAGAGATCAATTTTGACTATATTTTATTACTCTGAGTTTTGAATATAAAGTATTTGAAGCTGGTCTATCATAATCTTCTTTTGATCTCTATAATTATTACTCTTTAAAAGTTCTCTCATGCAAATGAACCATCTTTATTTTATTTTGAATGTGATCAGAATATTTATTTCTACTATGATGGATGTGAGGAAATTTTTTTATTTTCTGTAATGTGTGATATTTGATATTCCTCGTCCACTTCTCAGGAATTCTCTTTGTAAATATTCTTATACTTTTCAACATTTTGATTTTTCTTGAGCATTGAAGATTGGACTATATTATGTGATACGGCCCCATATTATTCTTGATTTGAAATCACGAAGAATATCATAAGCCAAAGAGGAGTACCACCTCTTTAAAAACACAAGAGGATTCATATCCTCGTGATGTTTTCGTTTCGGTCCTGATGGATTCAAACGTTAACACACCCCTCTCTTGATCACCTACTTCAAGGTCTAGGTCAAGGAGAACTAAGAGGTAATAAGATGTTTGAGTACCTACCCAGAACAAGAACACTTATAGAATATATATGATGATTTACTAGTACAAACATGTAGATAGTACCTCTTTAAGACACTAGATAATTAAAATCACTATGGTTGTTATGAAATTTCAGCAATTAACAGTTCTACAACAACAATAGATGAATTATAACAGTAGCCAAAATTACACTTCAAAATTGCAACAATTGACCATGAAAATTTAGTACTAACTCAATAGAAAATCATCCATTTGTTAGATGCAATTTTTGGGTATGTTAGACCACTATTAGAACAATGTATGCAACAAATTATAGTGTATTAAAATGGTTGTAGTAAAATTTTGCAACAACAACAAGTTTACTAATGAGTTAGTGAGTGTTAGTGTTAGAAAAATTAGTAGAAATCTTGAGAGAATTGAAAGACAATGTTTTTTGATCAATTTCACCTATAGAGAGTTGTAGATTAATGCCTTCAAGGGCTATGGATTCCTTGTAATAGCGATACACAATAATGTTTGAATATTGAGATAGAAAAGACTAAGAGGCAAGGCTTAAACTCTAAGGTGCTATCCCATTAGGGCCTTAGGGTTTAATCCTTAAAGAGAAGGATTGCTAGAGTGCAATAACTTTTGGGATTTAGCAACCTTTTCTCCCTTCTTAATACTTCGACTATGCCAAGAAATCAAGTGTTTAGAGATAAAATCCTAAAGTGTTGGCACTTTAAGGCTTTAGGAGTATAACCCTAGCAAGGATTCCTTCACATATTTTGGACAAAAATAACCTTGTGAAAGGAGGAGGCACTTATGCTCCCCTCTTATCATTTCACCAAGCAAGTCGGCTGACATGAAAAATAGAAATTACCATGAAGCATTGATATCACAAAGATAAAATTGCATAAATTTCACTTACTCAGGTAGATAGCATGAGATAAAACCCTAATTGTAGAAATTTAATCCAAAAATCTACAAAAGCACCCACAAATTGATCCTCCAAGTAAGTGTAGAAGAGAGAGATAACCAAGTAGGGCTTAAATTTCAGACTTGTTCTCACAAATGGTGAGTGATGAATGATAAAATGAAATTTCAAGTTGGTCTATTTATATGGAGGTACCTTGACCTATTTTTCCACTTTAAATTGTCAACAACAAAACATAAGAGGGCTAACCCCTTTAATTTTCCCTTACAATATACAAAAATAAATTTTTACATGAAATAAAACCCTAGAAGGGTGACATCATGCCCTAGAAGGGTAACAGAGGCTCTCTAGGTGAAACGTAAAGCATGAGGAGGGAGAAATTGGGCCTCCAAAGGCCATGTGTCATGATTTCATGTGCCAAAGTGTCCTACCATGGGTCTCTTCCTATCAAGCCGCCTCTGGAAACATATTCTCCATCAAACCCTATCCCTCCAAGGTGACATCATGGAATAGGTAATGATGTCCTAGGCCTCCAAAGACCAATTTACAAGTGGATAAGGGTGAAACCTTATCCTCTAGTGATGATAGAGAGCCTCCAAAGGAAACATCCTTCATCCTCTAGGTGTATTGGTCATCATCCATGGTCTTCTACATGCGGGGTCCAACGTCCATCTTATGGGCAAGGTCCTACAAAGAAAAAAAGGTACACCCTCCAAGGGTCCACAAGTTACAATAATCATGCCAAGTAAGACATATTTAATACAAGAACCACCCAAACATGTGCATAAAATCCCCCCTTTTCAAATTAAACAAATTCTCAAAGACCTTATAAGTTTTGACAAATTTAGGTATGGGAGGGGTGTCATGGTGCCCTATTGGGTAAGCCAATCCCCAAGTAAAGAATTGTTTCCCAAGTAGACCCTATCTAGATCATGTGATGAGTATGAGGTGGATTGAGGGAAAACTTTTGGACATGGGGTTCTTGACATATCAAGGGTTCATATTGTCTCATTTATGGGTGCCTTTTTGGAGGGTGTGTTGCATCCCTCATTTGCAATGAAACCTTTTTCCAATCCCTTACCTTTAATTTATTAGGGTACAAACATTGAGTGATATGCGCAATGGAAATTAAAGAGCACCGTAATTCCACTTGAAGTCAGGAACACATTGAGTTCCATATGCAATAGAAAGAAAAGGACACTGCAAATGCATCCCCTCATCAAGCAAGACATTTATTAATTATGTGTTTTAAATTGTCCTTCATTTTATGGAGAATCATTTCATTGCTCTTAGAACCTTAGGGAAAGCATCTAGAAGGATAATCTATGGATTTTAACTTTTTCTAGCTACAACACCTCTGGGTCTTTATCCCCTTCTTCGAATGAAATGGGGTACAATCCCTTCTTGGGGTTAATGCACCCAAAAATCCAAAAGAAGAGGAAACGTAGGGGAAGGAGTGTGTAAAGTGGTAAGTATAAGTGAGGAATGGTATGATGACCATGTGATGCAGGAGCATCGTTGGCAAGCGCGCAGAGGTAGGACCAGTCAGCACGTGGAAGTTCTTCCATAATGTCAATGCTGGTAGTTGCAGTAGATTTTGAATCTACCTTAACTCAGTGCCAAAATTTATATTTTTGAGACACGCTTGAACCTAGTGTCGGAATTACCCTTTGAGGCACATTTTGAAAATCGCAAGCGGAGCAGGAGTTTCCGCTACGACTCTAGAATGCGACTGGACCAAGATAGCATAGGATGAATTTTAGAGTAGACAAGTAGCCAAGGGAAACCCTAAAACTCCCTCTGAGTTAAATAGAATTTTGGTACGACCAGATAGGAGAGATACAATACAAAGGGAAAATAGTTGTAAGATAACTGCGAGTTAGCAGGAGATCTCAGTTTTCAGTTGTTGTAATTTGAATGTATTTTGTAGCCATTTTGGCACTTGTGAATATAACAGAAGGAAAAATTGATCCAAATGCATGGTGTGTGAACAGTGTTTGCAATTTCCTGTCATTTCTGTTTTTATAAGCAAGTGAATGAATCTCCATAGGAGAGTATGGGACTGTGAATGTTAGTTTTTCAGTTTCAATTGTTTCTCTTCATTTGAAGCTCTGCAAGGTGTGAATCAAGCCAGAGAGGAACACTAGGAGATTGGGGGAGGAATTTCTCTATGAGAAATCCCTTGGATCTGAGTTATCAAGATCCCTTAGATGCAAGGAGTGCACAGGAAATCGAAGTCTACACAAGGAAAATCTCAAGAGGAATAACACTTCGGATAAGTGTTATCGAGGTCCAGGAACCCCATTTCCCAAGAGGAGCGAAGGTCGACACCTTCGGGGGCTTAGAAAATCTTCTAAGTCTGAGAGACTAAAAGCTCAGGAGAAAGAGCGTTATCGATCGTTGGATCACTGTGGAGAATCAACAGTCATCTGATTCGAGACAAGTGCACAAGATTTAACACTGCATACATCAAGGAGGGAAAACCCACGAAGACCTGAATGGACGGTGGAGAGATTTTGAGGAGGAACGTCAATATCCTGCAAGCTGTTGGATCAAGTGAAGCTATGAGGAGGATAATGACGAGGGCCTTTCAGCTCTCAAAGTTCAGGAGGGATAAGAGCCGTCGATCCCAATTAGATCTGGACCGCTGGTCCATTTTGTGATATGACATCGCGAGTTAGGAGGACAGAGGTCCTGGACTTCCAAAACCCCGAATCGCAAAATTGCGATTCACGAGCACAAGATCAGGACCGTCAGATCTTTGGAGGCTTAGAGTCGTTGATCTGCAGCGAAGAAATACATCACAATTTTGGCAACCGGGAGGAGGATCAAATGAACTTCATGAAGTGAAAATTCATGAAACGTAAAACATCAAAGTGATCGCAGCCATCGGCCAAGGGGAGACCTGGGTCGTAGATCTCGCTTCATCATGATTTTGGCATTCACGACTTGGAGAAGTCAAGGGGTGGTTGCATTGGAAACCCCAAAGTTGTGAAACACAACTCACCCTTTGGACTAAGCATGTGTTCGTGCCTGTGGTCACGTGGAATGGGGCTCGGGCCTAGTGCTGGTTTGTGCAGGAAAAACACAGACAAGGACCTATGGATTTAGTTTTAAAGGTTCCATTTCGGAACCAGGAGATCCATTTTTGGGTCCTGAGTCAAAGATCCTAACCGGGAGGTTGCGCAGCCCTTAGGAGAGATAAGGGGTCTGCACCAGGTGGTATTAGAGCATAAATTATTCGTCTGTAGATTTCAGGTGAAAGAGAAAGGGAAAAGGAGGAGACAGATAACTCGAAGTTGTACTCTGTGTGTGACAGAAAATCAACGCAATTCCTCGAACGAGACGAGGAGAGGCACCTTTAGCCAACCGTGCTATAGAGAGGGAGATGTGAGAACTTCACGCTAGATTGGAAACAATGGAAGTAGCACAGAGAAGAGCACCTGATGTGAGAGACATCAGTGATGCAGAAAGTGAAGAGGTTGAGGTTGAAGAAGTTGTAGGAGAGGATGCTGCAGAAGAACGCTTGTTGAGAGAAGTTTCCAAATTGAGAGGCAGAGCTAAGATAGAGGTTCCCATATATGAGGGAAACCTAGATGCTGAAGAACTAATGGATTGGATAATTTCCATGGACAAACATTTCAACTATGAAGATGTCGATGAGGAGAAGAAGGTGAAGCAAGCAGTCACAAAGTTAAAAGGGCATGCAGTGCTGTGGTGGGACGAACTGTAGGTTGAGAGGAGAAGTTAAGGCAAATAGAGGATAAATATTTGGAACAGAATGGTAGCCAATATGAAGGCTAAGTTCATGCCCAAAGATTATCAGATAAATATGTTCAGGAAGATGCAGAACCTGAGACAGAAAGGGATGACAGTCAAGGAGTATACAAAGAAGTTCTATAAGGTGAACATCAGAACTAGACAAAGGGAGAGAGATGAAGAAAATATTGACAGATATATAAATGGATTGAGATATGAAATCCAGGATGATATCATCATGATGTCAGTTACGACCATGGAGGATGCTTATCAGTTTGCACTGAAGGCAGAGGATAAGCTAGCCAGAAAACAGAACTAGCAAGGAAGAGGTAAAAGCTCAGTCCCAAGCAAAAACAAGGGATTTAACTGACACAGAACACATCAATATAAGGATGAGGCTGAGAAACCACACAGTCACTCGGAAAGAGGAGGAAGTTCCCGAGGAATACAGGATGGTGGAAGGAACTCTTCTAGAGGAAGAGGTAGAGGGGAGTAAGATGTTATGCCTGTGGAAAGACAGGACACATGTCTTGGGAATGTCCTGAGAAGAAGAAGGAAGGAGGAGAAGCTCACATTTCAGAAGCACAACGAAAATATGTTGAAGCAGAAGGAGCAGAGGATGGAGCATCCCTGATGTTTAGAAAAGTTCTCTTAAAACCAGAGGCAGAAATTGAAAATCCAGTGCAGAGAAACAGTCTCTTAAGGACAGCTTGCAAGACTAAGGATAAAGTATGCAAGGTGATCATTGACAGTGGGAGTACTGATAACCTAGTATCCACAAAGATGGTGGAGAAATTGGAGCTGAAGACAACTGCACATCCAAGGCCATACAAAGTCTCATGGTTGCAAAAAGGACACTAGGTAACGATTACTAAACAATGCCTGGTTGAAATTAATATAGGAGGTTATAAAGATGAAATCCTGTGTGATGTAATTCCCATGGATGAATTCCACATTCTGTTGGGAAGACCGTGGCAGTTTGACAGAAATGTCATTCATGATGGGAGGAAAAACACATATACATTGGAGAAGAATGGTAGGACACATATGTTTCTGCCAATGGAGGAAAAGAGAGTGAAAGTGGAAGCCACCACAAGCATATTTCTCATGAGTGGGAAGGAACTCCTAAAATAAGTCAAGGAAGAACAAGAGATGTAGTTTGTTCTGGTGAGAAAGCCCAGAGTTGTCCTTATGAGTACATCGATGGATGATTTGCCTAAAGAAGTTTAAGAATTGCTGGATAATTTTGTTGATATAGTGGTGGATGAACTGTCGAACTCATTGCCACCCATCAGGAGTATCAGTCATCACATCGACTTGATACCAGGAGAAAGTCTGCCGAACAAAGAAGCATATAGATTAACACCTCGAGAGAATGAGGAAAAGAAGAACCAAGTCCAAGAGTTGTTGGATAAGGGTTTGGTCAGAGAGATTTTGAGCCCATGCGCAGTACCAACTGTGTTGAGCCCAAAGAAATATGGAGGATGGAGAATGTGCACAGACTCAAGAGCCATCAACAAGATCACCATTAGGTACATATTTCCTTTACCAAGAATGGATGATTTAATGGATTGCTTAAGTGGAGAAAATTTATTTTCTAAGATAGATCTGAAAAGTGGATATCACCAGATCAGGATGAGAGAAGGTGATCAATGGAAAATGACCTTTAAGACAAACGAAGGTATGTATGAGTGGCTGGTTATGCCATTTAGCTTAACAAATGCCCCGAGCACTTTTATGAGGCTGATGAATGAAATTATGAAAGATTCCATTGGAAAATTTGTGGTTGTATATATGGACGATATATTGGTCTTTAGCAGGACTAAAGAGAAACATTTGAGGCACCTAATGCTAGTGATGAGGAGGCTACAACAAGAGAAGCTATTGATAAATCTGAAGAAGTCCTATTTTATGAAAATGGAACTCATTTATTTGGGTTTTGTGATCTCTTCAAATGAACTAAAGATGGATCCAGAGAAGGTGAAAGCGATCAGAGAATGGTCGTCACCAAGGAGCATGTTCAAGGTAAAGAGCTTTCATGGATTGGTGAGTTTCTATAGGAAGTTCATTAGAGAATTCAGTGGGATTTGTGCACCAATGATGGATACAGTGAAGAAAAGGCACAAGTCATTCAAATGGACAGAGGAGGCTGAAAGGAGCTTCAATATACTGAAGGAGAAGATAACAGAACGACCAATTTTTGTCTTGCCAAATTTTGAAAAGACGTTTCAGGTAGGATGTGATGCAAGTGGAGTTGCAATAGGAGCAGTTTTGAGTCAGGATAACAGACATGTTGCCTATTTCAGTGAGAAGTTGAATGAGACTAAGAGGAAATACTCCACGTATGACAAGGAATTTTATGCCATAATTCAAGCCTTGAAGAAATGGATGCATTATCTTATCCTGGAAGAATTTGTCTTGTATAGAGATAACCAAGCTTTATAATTCATAACCAGACAAGAAAAACTGAATCAGAGGCATGCAAAATGGGTTGAATTTATGCAAAACTTCACTTTTGTCATAAAACATATTGTTGGGAATGCTAACAAGGTTGTTGATGCATTAAGCAGGAGATGTTTAATTCTGCAGGAATTCCAGGTGAAGACCTTGGGGTTTGAACACCTTAAGGATATGTATTGTGATGATACAGACTTCAAGGAAGCATATGAAGCATGTACAAACCCTATGTTGAGAGATATAAGTCAGTGGACAGAGTACATGATTCAGGAAGGACTGTTATTTAGAGGAAATCAGTTGTCCATACCAAAATACTCAATGAGGGATAATCTTCTAAAGGAGAAGCATAGCGGAGGATTTTTTGGACATTTCGGCCATGATAAAACATTTTCACAGTTGAGAAGTTCATACTATTGGCCCGGTATGAGAACAAAGGTGATAAAATTTGTGAACAGATGTAGAATATGCCAACATGCAAAGGGGAAAAGACAGAACATTGTATTGTATCAACCATTTCCAATACCAAAGATGCCTTGGGATGCAATAAGCATGGATTTTGTGTTGGGATTGCCAAGGACACAAAGGGGATTTGATTCCATATTTGTGGTGGTGGATAGGTTTTCAAAGATGGCACATTTCAGACCATGCCAGAAGACCAGTGATGCAACACATGTTGTGAATCTATTTTTCAAGGAAGTTGTGAGACTTCACAGCCTACCCAGGAGCATTGTCTCGGACAGAGACATGAAATTTGTTGGTCACTTTTGGAGGACGTTGTGGAAGAATATGGGGACAAAATTTTCCTTCATCTCAGCTTATCACCCTCGGACATATGGGCAAACTAAGGTGGTAAACAGAAGTTTAGGAAATTTATTGAGGAGTTTAGTCACTGAGCATCATAATCAGTGGGATCAGATTCTGCCACAGGCAGAGTTTGCATACAATGACTCACCAAACAGGAGCAATAGAAGGAGCCCATTCCAAATATTATATGCAGGGGAGTGTCTGAGCTGAGAGACTTGGAACAGGGGGAAATTAGAAGCGTTGGAGCAGAAGACTTTGTTGCTGAAATGTAGAAACTCCATAGCCAGATCAGAGAACAGTTGCAAAGTTCCAACCATAAGTAAAAACACAGAGTTGATCAACATTGCAGGGAACTTTAATTCGAAGCAGGAGATTAGGTTTTGGCACATCTCAGGAAGGAAAGGTTCAATAGGGGAACATATAACAAGTTAAAAATGAAGAAGATAGGACCATGTAAGATCTTGAGGAATTTTGATGCAAACGCCTATGAGATTGAGCTGCCAGATGGTGTGGGCATATCGCCCATATTCAATGTTTATCCTTACAGGAAAGATGATACAGAGGAATTATAAGATCAAGAAAAGATTCAATGAGAGAAACAAATGCCTGTAGCAGAAAAACCACAGATGGAGAAAATTGTTGATAAGAGGATTGGCAAGAAGACCAGAAGGAAGACCTATTTTCAATATTTGGTCAAATGGAAGGGACACCCAATCAAATATGCCAGTTGGGAAAATGAAGATGCCATCTAGAAGCAGGGAAAATCAGTGCAGGAGCCAATAGACAGGAGTTCTTGAATTTTTTTCAAGGGGAGTATGATGCAGGAGCATCATTGGCAAGCGTGTAGAGGTAGGACCACTCAACACGTGGGAGTTCTTCCAGACCTTCAACGCTGGTAGTTGCATCAGATTTTGAATCTGCCTTAACTCAGCACCGAAATTTATCTTTTTGAGACACGCTTGAACCCAGTGTCGAAATTACCCTTTGAGGCACATTTTGAAAATCGCAAGAGGAGCAGGAGTTTCCACTACGGATATGGAATGCGATTGGACCAAGATAGCACAGGATGAATTTTAGAGTAGACAAGTAGCCAGAGGAAACCCTAAAAATCCCTCTAAGTTAAATAGAATTTTGGTGTGCCCGGATAGGAGATCTGCAATACAGAGGGAAAATAGTTGTAAGAGAACTGCAAGTTAGCAGGAGATCTCAGTTTTCAGTTTTTGTAATTTGAATGTATTTTGTAGCCATTTTGGCACTTGTGAATATAACAGAAGGAAAAATTGATCCAAATGCATGGTGTGTGAACAGTGTTTCCAATTTCCTGTCATTTATGTTTTTATGAGCAAGTGAATGAATCTCCATAGGAGAGTATGGGACTATGAATGTTATTTTTTTAGTTTCAATTGTTTCTCTTCATTTGAAGCTCTGCAAAGTGTGCATCAAGCTAGAGAGGAACACCAGGAGATCGGGGGAGGAATTTCTCTGTGAGAAATCCCTTGGATCTGAGTTATCGAGATCCCGTAGACGCAAGGAGTGCGTAGGAAATCGAAGTCTGCATAAGGCAAAGCTCAGGAGGAATAACACTTCAGATAAGTGTTATCGAGGTCCAGGAACCCCATTTCCTAGGAGGAGCGAAGGTCGACACGTTCGGGGACTTAGAAAATATTCTAAGTCCAAGAGACTAAAAGCTCAGGTGGAAGGGCGTTATCGATCATTGCATCACTGTGGAGAATCGACAATCGTCTGATTTGAGACAAGTGCACAAGATTTAATGATGCATACATCAAGGAGGGAAAACCCACGAAGACTTGAACGGATGGTGGAGATATTTTGAGGAGGAACGTCGATATCCCGCAAGCCGTTGGATCAAGTGAAACTGCGAGGAGGATAATGGCGAGGGCCTTTCATCTCTCAAATTTTAGGAGGGATAAGATTCGTCGATCCTAATTAGATATGGACCGTTGGTCCATTTTGTGATATCGAACATTGTGAGTTGGGAGGACAGAGGTCCTAGACTTCCAAAACCCCAAATCGCGAAATCGCGATTCGCGAGCACAAGATCAGGATCATTGGATCTCTGGAGGCTTAGATTCATTGATCTGCAGTGAAGAAATACATCGTGATTTAGGAAACCAGGAGGAGAAGCGAACGAACTTCATGAAGTGCGAAGTCGTGAAATGTGAAATGCCGAAGTGATCACAGTCATTGGCCAAGGGGAGACCTGGGCCGTAGATCTTGCGTCATCGTGATTTTGGCATTCGCAACTTAGAGAAGTCAAGAGATGGTTGCATTGGAAACCCTGAAGTCGCGAAACATGACGCGCCCTTTGGACTAAGCCCGTGGTCGTTGTTGCACCTATTTTGCCACCTGAATGAGCAAAATAGAAGTGCTTACAAGCTTAGTTGGGTCAGCTAAGCAAGACAACAGTAAGGAAAGGGTTAGAGAAAGAAACATAAAAGACTAAGCTAAGAATTAAACTAAGAAAGGAAATAACAACTAAACTATTGCATAAGGACATAAGAACAAGAATCAAACAAGACTCATGTCACCAATGGAAAAGGCTTTGTATTAGTTAAAAAGAAAAACACCAAAGAGAAAGGGGACTTTGGGTCCCTTCTTCCTCCAAGGGAGGGCTCTTGGACCCCCAAAATTGAGCTCTTCTTACAACTTGGAAAATTGAAATAAATGGTGAAAAAATCTCAAGCTAACCCACTCAAGAGGTGAGATGGATTGCTTAAATGGAATGGTGCTAGTATACCCTTGATAGGAAAAGAGGATTCCCCAAGATAATAGTAGCAGCATAACCTTACAATGAATTCCTTGAAAATGTAGTGCACCCATGGCCTTCTTTTATAGCATAGCTTTGAGGCATTATGTAACCATCTTTGAGTGTGAAAAGGGGCTATTTAGGGTATTTTTAGGTCTTTGACCATCCACCCAGTCGGATCCAACTGAGATTTGGATGTCAAATCAACTTGGAAGCTGAAGCAGAAGTGGGTGCGAGGTCGACCAATCTCATAAATGCGTCGTTCTCACATGTGCACGGCTTTTAGCGTCCACAGGCACGCATCGTGCACATGTGAGCATTTCTTGCATTTCTGGATGGCGAAAGTGCACGCGCACCCTATGTAGTCATAGCGCACTTTAATTTTTCAACTGGTTACATAGTGTTTTGACCTTTTTGGCCATGTTTTTGGTAATGTTGGTCCATGGGTGGACTCATAGTTATTTGATAATGCTGGATTCTTGTAGCCATTTGCAGACGAAATTTCGGTGATAACAGATGCCCCCTGATGGATGAGGTTAGGAGCCATACGAATAGCCGAAATTCATCAATGTTTCTTCTACTGAGAGTACAGATGTAAGAAAGAGCGATAGTGAGAGTACCAAGAGTGACCCTGTGGGAGGGAAAAAGGAACCTGCAGTATCCAACCTTCTGTAAGGTGTGTAAAATAAATTGTGTACGAACGAGGCGGGCATGCCCCATGATCGTGTCATGTAACTCAAAAAAGGATGTTGGACCGTAACTGAAAATGTGTGCTGACGTAGACAACTACAACGCCCTCGGGGGCGGTTGTGATAAAGGCAGAGGACAATCCTGAGGAGGAACATATTCTAAACAATAGGCAATGACAATTGTAAGGAGTATCACGGATTCTATGGGCTTTGATAGCCTAGACAAGTTCAGAGGTCTTCGGCATATATGAACATAAACTATAATAGTCGCAAAGTAAGACCCACCGTGACATGAAAAAGAGTTGAAGTCAAATGTCATGGGTGTCAACGACAATAGAGAGCAATGATGGTTCTCCCTGTGCTGTCCGAGATTCCTCATTATAAAGGTAATGAGAATCAAGATACTGTCGCCCTTTTGGAAACTGTGATGATGTCAACAAAAAGGGAGACGCGACTCCAAGAAGCAAAGGGATTCATGAAATCTACCAGGTGAGGCTAGAAATTGAGGAGGTACAAGGACAAAGTCAAGATGTGTGGAGACTCAAGACTACCCTTGGTTGGAGATATGTATGAAGTATAAGTGGCTGCAACTATGCGATGAGGTCAAGTGTCAGGGCGACAACGAGACGTGGATAAGTTGTGCCAGAGGCAAGACAAGGTGAAAAAACTCAAAGAGCAGAGGTAAGTGGTCTGTGGGGTACTCAGAGTTTATGGACGATGTCAATAGGATGATAAGGGGTGCCCCAACCAAGGGCGACATGGGTTGCATTTGCCATGAAGGAAGGTCGTCAAGGGTGACGACAAAAGCTATGTAAATGTTGGAAAGAAAGACTTTTTACAATTAAATGAATAAAGAATAATTTGGGATGAATGTACAAATATAGAAACGGGTGCCCCAGTGCAAGATGGTTAGTCCGGTTAGGGAACAATTTGCGTGGAGAGTTAGTGGAGGTTGGGGGACCCATTGTTGGGTTTCTGTATGAGGTAAATGAAATGGAGGGAAATTTGCAGATGGGCAAACTAATTTTGGATGAAATGGATGGTTAATGATACTGCGGAGGTGCAGTCAAAATAGAACCGTGAAGAGATAATCAGGGAGCCCATTGGTAAAGCTAGCAAAATGAGGAGAATGAGTATGTGGCGGATGCTCGACATGATGTAAGACTATCGGGACTCCCATCCCTAAAAGGTTGAAAACAACATGAGTGTCATAATGCCAAGGGGTATATAAATGGGACCACTCGTGTGGGGGAGAAAGCTACCGGGTGACAGTACTAAAAATTGCAATGGAGGTGGCAGTACTACAGAGTCGGACATGGGGATCCTAAAGGAAAATATCAGGGGGTGTGACGGGATATGCAATTGAGACTCAGAGGGAATGATTACATGCCAGTGTTGACTATATACCTGAAGGGGTTGTGCTGGTGTATGATGCCCAAGTACCTGCACACATGAAAACCAAATACCCGGCGTGAACAATATCTGAAGAGAATCATATGAGCAGTTATTTGATAATTTTGAACATGAGCATGCGTACCTGGATGGGGTATGAAAAAATGGCTCCCCAGGGGCCAAGGAGAAAAAATGGCCCAGGGACTGTTTTGATGTAGAGGACGGGGTGTTGATCCCGTGGCTGAAGACGGATCTGAAAACGGACACCCGGTGCTCCCGGAATGGGGTCTGGAAGTTTGGCAAAAAGGACTATATATAGCTGTAGGACCCACATTGCCACCTCATTTGTACCTGCTATCAGAGTGATTGGACGAGAGGTATTTAGAGGATATTTGGAGATTATGGGAGAACAAGGCAGTTGATTCAGGACCAGCAAGCCATGAAGGATAGAGCCTCGTGGCCTGCACAGTCATCGATAATTTGATCGATGAAAGGCATTGGGAAGTTGTCTTTGGGATAGGAGTGATTGAGATCGCGAAATTCGGTGCATACGCAGATGGTGCCCTGTTTCTTGTTAACGGGGATAGGATTGGAGACCCATGAGGTATAGGTGATAGGGTAAATGAATCCAGTCACGCGTAATTTGTCGATCTCGACTTTGATGGCCACTGCTTTGGATGGGTGTAGCGATAGTTGTTTTTGGCGAATTGGTGTAATATCAGGCCAGGTTTTTATGCGATGTTCGACAATAGAGGGATCAAGGCTAGGAATCTCTATGTATGACCAAGCAAAAATATCCTGATACTCTTGGAAAAGGGCTTTGTAGGTGGTGACTTCTTCAGGAGTACATGCGGCGTCGATGGGAATTTCCTCTACGACTCCATTTGTGATGGAAATGTCGATTTTGATGGTAGGGGAAATGTTGGCCATATTGCCTTCTTCAAAAGTGTCCAGGGCATGGATGGGGTTGTTGAACCAGTCAATGTGCCCGACTGGGATAAAATCCTTGGTTTCAAATGTGTAAATGGGGTGTTGGTTAGGAGGCGTGAATGCGTCCTGTGACAAGAAGAGTGTTATGCGATGTAGTGCATCCCATGGGTGGTCAGGGGTGGTTAATTCCTCGAGTATGTCCTCGTCACAATGGAATTGACGGGAATACAAGGGATCTAAAAGAGTCGTATCGGTGATTGTTATTGGGTGGTTATCTTCTGGTGGTGAAGAAACGGGAGGGATGATGCAATAAGATTGTGCTAGTTCGCTCGTCATAAACCAAATATCAAGATACTACGAGTTATAAATGGTAGCAGGGCGTAAAATTTTTGTGGGGAAATTTACAGGAGAATTGGGGGGATTTGGGGGTAAATTCCCGTATAAGTCATCCAAGAACCATGGAGGAGTAGGGAGTGCTTCTGGTTCTGGGGAAATAATGTGAAGAACCTCTAGTGATGGGATAATGTTAGCCATTGATTCTATATGGGGTGCTAGGGTTTGAATCAGGGTCATTTGGTGTTGCCTGTATTCAATGATCATAGGACATTGCTATGTAAAATGATCGGAGGATTCACATAGAGAGCAAGGGCACCTCATGCGTTCATTGATTGAATTCATGACATAATGGATGTCGGTGATGTTTAGTGGGGATGGTGTAACTGGTCTAGGTTCTTGCCGGAAGCTTTGGTGTACAACTATCAGTGTTTGGCGAAATTGAGGTAACGTTGGATAGTGGTGTGTGTAATGGACATACTCTGAACAGATGGCACATGCGAATTTGGCTCGCAGTCCTTTGTTACCAGTGTTCTGTGAGATAGCGGAAATACTGGAGGAAGTGATGGGTGGTGATGAAATTTGGATGAGATTGCGTAACTCAAGGAGAGATGGACATTTGTTGGTGGGGTGTCCGTATTTCTCACATAGCGCGCAAGGAGGTTGGATGCGAGGGGGGGGTGGAGTGGTGGGCTCCTTATTCCTTTGCCTACCCCCATCTTTGGCAGGGGGTTAGTAGGCAAAGGTGTAGGGGGTATGGTAGGAGTGAGTATGGGAATATGCATTGGGATTCCTTCAGTTTGGGGCGGGAGCGATGGTCGAGGAACCATCTCTGGTGGATGTAAATACAAAACTAGGATTTCTAGCACCATATTAGGGAGGGTGAGCATTGTCGTGACCTGAAAGGCCTGTACACCTGGTGGGGGGTAAAAGAAAGGAATTTGAGTAATGGCTTGGGGGACTGTCTCTCAAACTGGGATATGGCCTTGGGGTAAGGTGAAATCGTGGAATAGTGGAGTCGATGAGTGTTATAACCCTAAATTGCACCAGACATGCTTACTTGGCATCAGGCCATCTCATATCCCTTCTTTGCCAAGCCACTATTGAAAAAACTCTTTGAAAAACCTCTTTTATAAGGGCCCACACGCCCTACTTCATTACTGCATGCGTGTACACGCTGGCTGACCTAAAACAGCCCGCGTGGACCGACAAAAGAACGAAAAAAGGAAAGTTTCCAACGGAACACACAGCTTTGGGTGAGTTAACTTAAACTCCTGGCCATGCATGGCCGAGGGTTCGTCCAAATATCTAGCTCCTTCTAGCCTATAAAAGAAGGGGTAGGGGTCCCATTTGGAAGGAGGAAAAATATAGCAAAGAAACTCTGCCCATTTGCATATTCCCATTGTCCCAACCCTTTAGCCATCCTTGTGCCAGAAGAGATACAAAGCAAAGAAGTTGGAGGACAGTTGAAGAGGAGCCCAGGATCAGGTTCGCGGAGCGGTGGCTGGTCTCAATTTTTGTAAGTTGATTCATTCAAAGTAATAAAGAAAATGTTTTTCCTGTCCCAATTCATGAGTTCTGCATAGTTTGTTAAGTACATGTTTGAATCTCTAACCCGTTAGTCTATAAGTAGGATGCATGTGTAGTTGTTGCTTGTTTTGTATGCAGGTCAGCTTTGGAAGGAGTACTGCGAACAAGTGATCAAGTGCAACGGAGGATCAACATCAAACGCCTGGAACAAGGTAGGTTGATCTTGCCATGTATTTACTAAAAAGAAAGGGGATTTAAGTCTGGGGACGAAGGTAGAAAGTAGTTTTTCTCTTGGCCATATCTGCATGAAAATTCTAACCCTATTTGCTAGTCCGTTTGGAGATTTCCCTCACAACAGAATTAGCGACCGTACTGGGGAGTCTCTAGGGTTCCTGGAATTTTATTTATCTTTTGGGTAGTTTTAAAAGACTGGTTTTCTTGCCTGTTTTTTTAGTTTCTATAAGGTCTGAGCTAGCAGAGTGTCTAGTTTTCCATACCGGATGTCTCTGTTATTTGCTTGACTATGTTTTTTTGAGACCCGCAAAGGTACATGCGGCCTGCATAAGGTCTACACGTGTGTAACCACGCCCTACTCTCTTACAGCACGCGTGTACACGCTAGCTGAAGAAGTAGCAGTAGCATGTAGATTCCAGAAATTTTTTGAGGCAGTCATCCTCTTCCCTGTTATAATCAGTTAATTTCAGGGGTTTTTTTGGAACTTTTTCTGAGTCTTGGTTGTTTGCAGTCTTATCTCAGATTGGTTTGTTTTACGAAAATTTTCCTTTCATTGTTTGCTTTTTTATGTTAAAAAGAGTGTCTAAGCCTTCAGGAGATCCTAGTTATCAATATCAGTGGTCTCTTCCTAGTTTGGATTGTCTGTTTTTAGTTTTTCTCAGAGTTTTAGAGATACACATGGCTTGCATAAGGCCAGCACGCATGTACACGCCCTCTGGCTCTACACAGCTCGCGTGCACATGCTTGCTGTTGAATTGTCAGTAGCATGCTTGTGCAAGATATTTTTTGTTGAGGGTAAGGCAGTCATCCTTTCCCTTAATGAGAGTTATACCTCTCAGGTTTTTGGGTCTCTGTCATAGCGGTCAGTAACTTGGGTTTGATCACAGCAATAGCTTGTTTTTTCATTAAAATATTCTTCTATTTCTTAGCTTTTTAACTTATTTTTAGCTTGAAATTTTAAGAAAAATGAGTTTCATTTTGAAAAAAAAATCCTCCTCATGGACAGGGGGGGGGGGCATGAATCGTGCATTCATCAATCTCTTTTAGAATATTTTGTTATTTCTGCTTTGATTGGAACAAAATATATATATATAAAAAAAAACTTAGCTTTTTAGGTCTCTTTCTTTCCAGGCATTTTCTTTGCATTGTTATTTGAAAAAGAAAATAAAATAGCATAGTGTTGTGTTTTCTTCTCATCTTAAAAGCATTTCAAAAAGAAAAAAAAA